>VUQJ01012752.1:3487-18917 GCA_015108635.1 Andinoacara biseriatus
ACTAACCCCTTGTTTATGTGTTTCCTCTAATCTGCAGCATGCTAGAAGATGATGGTAAGTGGAATCACACCACAATGAAACACAAATAATGATCTATACCAAATTAATATAATGTAAAAAATACAATGAGACCAAGGTTTTGCAGCCATATACCACCTGCTATTGCTATAGAAAAAAATACAAACATACATTAGTTGTCTAATTCTTATTTTCCAGAATATTTGCATGATTTGAGCTACTTGGCAAACTTACAGTATGCTTTGTGATATTGTGTTATTTTATTTTCTTCATAAGCGTTGATGATAAATGCTTTAAACTGTTTCTTTCAGCAGATAATATCAATGCTTGTTACTTACAATGCACAAAAAGATCATTTTAATTTCCGTTTAATTTATTCAGTTATTTTTTTATTTGGTCCTCAGATGACTATGATGATGTTCAACCAATAACTGAAGATTTCCCACCACCGCCACCTGAAATCAGGTATCAATTAACATCCAATAAGCTTGAAGTAAAGTTGAGATATTGACAGCTAAATACATCTGCATTATCATCATAATGTGATAATTTGTGATAAATATAAATGAAATAAATGTATTTGTGATTAAATGCGATACCATTATATATTTTTCAGCATAGACCCCAAAGTGGAGAAGGATCTAAAAAAAAAATTTAAGGTAAACCTTTTTTTAAATATCTCACATCAGAATATTTAGTTTAATGGATAAAGCAGAGTGTCATCAGCATAGCACTGAAATAAGTTATTTATACTGTTTTATTCATGTAATGGGATTCATCCTTTCAATGTAAGATTTTTTTTTTTTTTTATGTAACCACTGTGGCTGTTTTTCCAGTATGATGGACCAATCAAGGTGCTACACACCATGATGGTGAATCCTAACTCCATCATAAAGAAACCAGGAGCAAAAGATTTGCCTGTGACACAAGGAGAGGTCTTGGATGTCATCCAACTCACCAACAACAAGAAAGCTCTGTGTCGTAACAGATTTGGGAAATGTACGTAAAAACCAGCATCCCATTCACTTATGTTACTTAATCTGCAGCATTTCATTTGTCAGTAGTTTATTCATTTTAGAAAATAAAAAGTACTGTGGGAGTTTTGTTTTTTAAATATAGGAGTCGTGAGCTTTTGTTTTTGTCCTTATATTTGTTGCATTACAACCTCAAAACAAAATATTGCAATGATTATCAAAAAAAAAATTAAAGAACATTACTCCAAACTAAAGCCAAATAGGGCAGCAATGGTTAGTGCTGCCGCCTCACAACTAGAAGGCCTGGGTTCGAATCTGCCCCAAATAAATATTCTTTTATTTCTTGTTACAGTAAACAGAGGGTGTGATATAAGCTGTTTATTAGTTTATTGTTTATAATTGTTCTGGATCTAAAATTTCTGACCTGCTGGTGCTTTATGAGAAATCAGGCAATTGATGTTATTACAGTTTATTACAGTTTATGGTGTGAAAGGAGGCATGGGGCATTACAATCAGTCGTTTTGAGTGAAACCAATTTGGGACTTTGCTCCATTGTATCAAGTGAACTACTGAGATCACCTGAACAAACAATATTAAACAGCAAACTCTTAAACAGAAGCATGAAGCACACAAGAGAACACACTGACAAAGACTGAAAGGGAGACTGAGGTTATGCATGCACATAGAGATAATAAGAGAGCGCAGAAACACCAGGGTAATGAGACACAGCGGAAGCTAATCAAAGTAATAACAAAGGAATAAAAATTAAATACAAGAGATAAATATCTACCAAAATAAAACAGTAAGTGACAACACAGCCACAAGGACTTGACAACAAGATACAAGGAGGCACAAGGGAGGCTGAACAAATAAATGCCAAAACAGAATAATCATAGAAACAAATAACAAAACTAACACAGACCATAACAGACATTTTTCATTTTCAATGATTGATATTTATCAGGCAAAAATTCTATAAAGATTTGATTATTTCAGATGATTATGTAATAAAATAGTGAGAATTTTAATCTGTGCTGTCTCCTTTTTCACAGATGGTTACGTGTCCAGATCTCTTCTTCTTCAAATGTAAGTCTTATTTCATGTGACTCATGCGACCAATAGAACAACTTAAATTTACTGCCTTTATCCTGTGAAAAAGAAATGAATCAGGCTTTTTTTTTTAAATGTACGTTATTTTAAGACTGTAAGTATAAAGCATTGTGTATGAAAGGTAAGCAGTATAAGGGTCACTGATATGCATATTTTTGTGTCCAGGTGCATAACACAAAAATCTGTTTAAAATAATTCATTCAATTCATGACTTGTGGAAGTTTATTTTATAAACTAACGTCTTTTAAAATTAAACTAATGAAAATCTAAGACAGCTTTAAATAACATTAATTTAATTAATTTACATTTTGTGCACTTTTTTCACAACTTACATTTTTTGCAACCTGAACTGTGCAATTATTTTCAATTTAAACAGGTTGTTACTTTGTTACTAGGTTTTTAACCTGAACATAGAAAAACGCTGGTCACCAAGACTGGTGATTACAATAAAACAGAGTCACACAAACCAGAGGGAGGCGCTCATCTCCGAAGGCAGCTCAAACATTCTGGAGCTGAAAACATTCTTCAGCACATCTATGTTCATACTGTGTGTTTATATCTATGGCATGCCTTCCTTATAGACTGGGTCCTAGTTATAGATAATTCAATAAGTTAAGACAGATTCTTCATGTCCATCAAAGTAACAAATGCTCTCTGGACTTCAGAGGTCTAGCTTACATAATACTTATTATCCATAATAGATTTCACATGTCTCTTTCAACACTGAATTTATCTCCTGAATATCAAAACCTTGTTTTTTTTTTTCTTGGTCTTCGAAGAATATATTATTTGAATGTACTGATAATGTATTTGTGTATTCATAACTTAATCTTAAACAGAAATGATGGACTCAGATATAAAAATAAGCATGTCACAGCACTGACCCGTGAAGTGCTGGTCATTGAAATTTTTTTCAATATCATGAATTCCAACATAAGAAGCTTGGTGTCCTGATTTTAAATATTCCTTTGCAGGGAGCAAGATATTTATGATGATGTCGACTATGCAGATGGTGAGTTTCAGTTTCTCTAATAAAATACGATCAGACTGAGCAACTTGAAATGCTGATTCATGTTTTGCTTTTAACTTTTTTACTCGTTTTTTTTTTTCTTTGTTTCAGATGTCTACGACAACGATTCGCTGCAAAATGATTATTAAAACGTGTCAAACTAAACATACAAGAGGGAAAAAGAAACAAACGGCTACATTTTTGAGCTCTTTCAAACTTATAACCAAAAACTGGATGCCAGAAAATTGAAAATGAAGTAAATCGTTCTGGATACAGACGCTTTATTCAATTGCACAAACTGCAGAAATGTGTTGAAAATTCACAGATTTGTGAAGTTTTTGCAGCTTTGTCGTGCTTTACAGATGTAAAGAAGTGCATTTCTTTCTCAAACAAACTAAGCTGTAGAAAAGTTCAAACTAAATTCCACTGTGTAAGTATGCAAACTGACAAAATTAACCATTTTATACATGAATATAATAACTTATAATTACTTGTTTTTCAACCACAAAATGTCACACACAATACGACTGTTTAAACAAACTTGTTTTGAAAACCTACACTCACTGGCTACTTCAGCTTCAGCTTCAGCTTCAGACATCGTTGATGTCAATATCTGATCGCATGGCAGCAACTCATTGCATTTATGCATGTAGAGATGATTAAGGCAACCTGCTGAAGATCAAACTGAGAATCAGAATGGGGGAGAAAGGAGCTCTCCCTTTCAAAGTGGTATGGTTGTTGGTGCCAGATGGGATGGTCTGAGCATTTCAGAATTTGCTGATCTATTGGGATTTTCCCACACACCCATCACTAGGTTTCCTCTCTAAGGTGAAAAAGAGAAAATATCCAATGAGGAAAAATTCTCCAAGCAAAAAAGGCTTGTTGATTCCAAAGCTCAGAGAAAAAACAGCCAGACTGCTTTGAGCTGATAGAAAGGCAACAGTAACTCAAATAACTACTTGTTACAACCAGCGAATGCAGAAGAGCGTCTCTGAACAAACAACACGTTTAGCCTTGAAGCAGATGGGCTACAGCAGCAGAAGACCACACTGATTGCCACTCCTGTCTGCTAACAACTGATGCTACGGTTAGCATGAGCTCACGGAAACTGGACAATATGGTTACCTGCTCTGATGAGTGTTTTCCACTGTGACATTTAGATGGTAGGGTCAGAATTTGGAGTAAACAACATGAAAGCGTGGCTCCATCCCGCCTTGGATCAACACATCATGTCACAAATTCAAATTGCATTCAAATTGGCCTCCACAGTCACCAGATCTCAGTCCAATAGAGCACCTTTGGGATGTGGTGAAACGGGAGATTTGTTTCATGGATGTGCAACTGACAAATCTGCAGTAACTGTGGGATGCTGTCATGTCAAAATGGAATAAAATTTCTGAATGTTTACAGTACCTTGTTGAATCTGTGCCATGAAGAATCAAGACATTTCTGAAGGAAACAGGGAGCAGCTCAATATTAGCAAAGTGTACCTAATAAAGTGGCCAGTGAGTGTAAGTCTATACAGATGTGCCATTTGCTGAAGGTTAACAAACTCATTTCATTGTTTGTCAAACTGCTTGTATAGAAAATAAGTACACTATTACTGTTGATGTGTGTATTTTTGATCCTCTGAGATAATTTAAATAAAATCCTTTTTATCTAATGATGAGTCCAAGTATTATTATTTTTTAATAACCTAAGAAAATGTTTCATTGATAAATAAATGTCAGTGCTCCAGTTCTGTTGGAAGACAATTTTACATACATGCAACATGAGGTTTAACAGATTCTGTAAGGTGGTATTCTTCCCTCACACTGAGGTTCATGATCTGCTTCTTTCTCCTGTTAATCATTGTGATAGAGGCTGGGTTCAGCCCATCAAACCTTCTTATGCAACGCCACTAGTTTCTTCTTTTCTATTGTAAACTGTAACCCTGACTTTGCTTCTGTTTCCATCTTGTGGTGAAACCTCTCATCTACATCCTGCAGAGCGCCGCAAACATGCTGCGCAGGCACAGCGAGGTTTACGGTCCCTCCATCGAAATAATTTTTCTTTCACTCACAGTCGTAAACCTTGAATATTTAGAGATTGATGTTTTTCATTAATAAATGCTTAACCTGTACTGCTACCTATTTATTTCTTGAATTAAGAATAACTGAAAACTCTCATGAACTCATATATATAATGCTGGAAAAAACTATTTCTGAACTACTGCAAGTTGTGTACTACAAGCTTCTTCTCCGAAAACTTTATCCATAAAACAATGTAAGCCATCGTTTTGAATCAAAAATGTCTGTGTTGAAGCAGAGACACTGAAGAAAAACTGTCCAAATAGTCACAGTCTGCACATTATTTTATGTATTCAAATACTTTTACCTTTACCTTTTTTTTTTACTTCTGTCACATATTTTATGTACCTTGTAACCATAAATTAAATGTTGAATTATTATTGTTGTTGTTGTTCTTGTTGTTTGAGTCACGTAGACAAATATTTATATAGAGTGCTTAACAAATTTATAAGACCACCTGTCATAAAAACAAGAAAACACAAACATGTTAGAAATCTGTTAATATTGTTATTTATTAGGCAAATAAGTTAAATGAAATTCCCGCACTCGGTCAAGGCAAGATTGTCGATGCGTCACGTTGCCTGATGGGGGCAACAGGAAACAATGCTGCACTGAATTCGCGGACAACGAAGAAGAGGCTCGTCAGTCTGCTTCAGTGTTTCCTGTTTCAAAGTCCAGCTGAGAAAAGAGAGGTGGTGCAAAAAGAGCAGAGCGACCCGGGGATGCTGCTGACCAAGTAGACTTTAATATTAATTTACCAGCGTTGAGAGAGTGTAAGCAGACATGCAGCAGTCTCTGGAGTCTCTGGTCCAACTGCTGGAGTCCTACAGAGGTAGAGATAAAGTTGTGAGTATTCACTCGGTCATAATTACATCTGTTTAAACGGTCTTATTCAGGATAAACCATTAATGAAAACGCTGGTTACACCTTAGGACCCGTAGGAATGATTAGCTTATTAGAAACTGAAACGTGAGTATTAGATATTAGTTCTACAGAAATTGCTTGTATTTGTATGAGCTGTGCGTTAATTAAACTATAATTATGGGAAATGGAAACATAAAGCAACACCCTAGAAATATATGTCAGCCCAAAGGTTCACAGATTCACTGAGTCACTGTGCTTTGAGATTAAATAGACCCCTCTAAGTGCTTTGAGTTTCACAAAGTATTTCTCTGCTCGTCTCTGTAGATCAGGACGGTGTGTTATGGGTCCCAGCTGGTTGGAGGAGTCCTTTCTCGCAAGGCAGAGACGGACGTTCGGTCCCAGCGCCTCGGGAAAAGTCTGCTGCTGTTCTCGGCTCAGCTCAGCCACTGCAGGACGGTGCTGAGGCTGTTCGATGACCTCTCCATGCTGGCCTACTCCCACAGCTACGGGCTCGGAACTAGGGTGATTCTCACACCAAACACACACCATCGCTCTGTAATTATCCTGTAAAACTCCTGCTGTAACACACGTTGCATGTCTTTCCAAGGAGGAGGACAGGGCTGTTCGCTGGATATCTGTGCTGAACAATGTGGCAGACCAGCTCTACTACCCCTGCGAACACATCGCCTGGGCCGCCGACGCCGAGCTCATCAAAGTGAAGTCTGATAAGTGGTGGCTGTTGAGCACAGTGCTGTGGGGAACCTCACTGCTGCTGGGAATCCTCAGGTGGGATCATCTGTTCACAACATCACGTCAAATGACAAAAACTGCAAAATATATAATTAGATGATGATTTAAATATACATGCAACAGTATCCTTACATATACTTTAGTAATGCTGTTTTTATTACACGCTTTTATAACCAGCCAATATAAACATTTACAGAAACACCAAGGACTAATTTCATCTTTAAAAGCTCATCTTCATGTTCATAGATTAGCCTTTCTTCTGAGCCATAACTTTTGCCTTAATGGCTTTGCCATAGGACAGAAGAGTTAGTTGAGTTTGCATGCTCTCCCCGTGTCCGTGGGGATAACAGTAAGAAAAATCAATAATAAAATTTTATTATCTGATATTTTTTTATTCAGCTTAGAGCTTTAGTTTTCTAGACCCTCTTTTTTCATGAGGTTTATAGAGAAACCTGTGAAGCCTGTTATAAGTCTGAGCACTAAAGCAGCCATCAAACCCTCTTCTGTTTGAGCTGATTTACGATGTGACTCATTTGTTCTTTAGATCACTCCGAGTTCTGCTACTGCTGAAGAAGAAACTGAAAAAGAGGGATGAAGGAGGGAAGAGGTATGTTAGTTAGCTTTCATTCTATCTTCTCTTATATTTCTATGCAGTTACACTGACGTAGAGAGGGATTTTTCTTTTAAAAAGATCAGTTAAACTCACATATTTTCTCCTGTAGTCGCACTCAGCTTCGCCGGCAGATGCGAGGGGAGCTGCTGTCCATCCTCAGCAGCATGGCTGACCTCAGTAACGCCATTCACTGGATGCCACCTGGCTTCCTGTGGGCAGGACGTTTCCCTAACTGGCTGGTAGGTCTGCTAGGCACCACGTCCTCTCTGATTGGTTTGATCCAGATAAATGCCGGCGACAGTGAGCAGTCAGACACTACACAGTCTTCACCACAGTGAGGAACAGATGGAACGATTGATATTAGCGGAAAATGCTGAGTGAGCAGATCTGATTAGACTCCAGTCAGACTGTCTGTGGAGATTAACTGCAGTCCTAAAATTAAAATAATCTTGGCTTATTACTGAATCAAAATTGAATAAAGCCACTGTGCTTCTGCTTAATTAGTTGAAGAAGTATCCATCCCATATTCAGTTAAGTTGCTTTTGATTTGCATTTGGACATCAGACAATGACATGGAAAAAGATATAATCAGTCAAAAACTCTACTGTTTACATCTTGTATCATTTCAGTACACTAAAGATCTTCAGTAAGTTCAGGTCCTACAGTAAATTCAAGCTCTGCTGCAAATCATTTTTGTTTTATTTTTTTGTCTGAAGAACAAAAGAAAAGAAAAGTCAGGCAGGTCACAGGGTAATTCTTGGAAAAAACACTGACAGTAACACAGCCTTAAAGTTATTCTTTAGCAGTTGGCTTTACTCTGGAAAGCAACCCTCTGGAATATATCCTCCCAGTTTATCAACTGCTTATCCAGCTCAGCGTTACAAGGAGGCTGGAGTTGCTCCCAGCCAGCTGTCCTGTAACTGAAGAAACATCACATTTGAATTAAACAATAGAGAAAAAAACCCACACAGTTACCAGTCAAATTCCAGATTTTTAAATGTGGTTTGGCCTGTTGATGATGATGTATATATGACTGGTGAGATGAAACATAATGTGTTTGAAATGTATGTTGATTTAAGTGTAAAATAATTTTATATAATGTAAAAAATGAACTCATTTTAAAAATAAACTGTTAAATTGTTTGTCATCTCAGATCATTTAAACAAGGACACGGTTTCTAGTCAGAGTAGTTTCCATACATCCATCTATACATACATTTTTTTTGTCCGGGTTCATGTGACGGGGTGAGCAGCCTCAGCAGAGAAGCACAGACATTCCTATAAAAATTAAATTATAGCTATATATCATTCATTCATTCATTCATTTGTTAAAAAAAATGTAATGCCATTTAATATTTTTTAAACATGTCTCCATAAGGAATAGATTATAAAATAAAATGTGAGTTCTGAATAAAATAAGCTTGAAATATTAACTCAGATAAACGTAGATTAAATAATTTTAAGGGGGGTAAATAAGAGAATCGGTGGGGTTCAAACAATCGGCGTTTGATTGAGCAGGACTTGGTGTTAACGTCGGGGAACGCTGCGTTCAAGTACTATGATAGCAATTAAGGAAATTAAGGAATTCATGAGCACTAATAATCTCCTATAGCTCTTTCTCCTTCTGCCACAGACTAGATCCCACCGCTGCTATTTCATCTCCATAAACTGTGTATAAATATAGTAATATAATAGCTACAGTATTTCTACGTTGGTACGTTTTTGTATGGGCCTTGCATTTAATTTAGTTAAAATACACCGTTTGTTTGTAATAAGGATTTAGAAATGACTGAAGCGCTTTGTGCTCCAGTCACGAAGTGTGCAGGCTTGCAGAAGGGGAATAGAAAGTAAGAGAGCTGTGAAGATTTAGGAAGCTACGATAGCATTGAAGGCAGCATAACTACAGAGTCAGCCGATAAATAAAAGCTGTCATTCTGGGACAGCAGCAACAATGAGCGGGGAAACTCTATTTTACACCCGGACTTCGGCTCATTTTTGCAGTATGTGACATTATTGCATTTAACGGTGCTGGTATTATTAGTATGAAGAATAAAACGAAGCCAGAGTTTTGGAAAAGGTTCAAATTCCAAACCACGTCGACTCATCTGTCGTGGCACCCACAGGAGTCTGAGTCTCCACACAAAGACACCGACAGAGATTTAAAATATCAGGTAAAAACTTCTGTTTCCCCAGGTGTACTATAATGTTTCGAGTCCCCGCGCTTAGTTGGTGCTGTTGCTGTTAACTAAACGCTAGCTTTGTCGTTAGCTTCAGGCTACTTAAACTGCTAACTTCAGTTAGCCAAACTCAAGCCTGACTCGCACCCTGAATTTTTTTTTTCGCTTCTTTTTCTTGGTGTGCTTTACCCTGCTACCCGTTAGCCTTATGTGTTTTTAATAAGTACTCGTAATTGTCTGATCTAATGGTGGAAAGTTAACGCCGTTAAGATGCTTCTTCGGAACAGATATTTGCAGTGTGCTTATCTGTGAAAGAAAAGGAACAGATGAATACGGCATTAAAAGCTTTTCTTTAATAAACTGCGCTGCCAGGTGGATCACAAATATAACTGATGAGTCCCGAGTATTCTTTGTTAAATCAATGTTTACCAATAAGGTCCGTATACTTAAATTTAACATTTCTTAAATTAAGTTTGTGTGTCTCAGGATAGGAGTCTAATTTATAGTACATTATAGGTTTGACGTTGCTGTTTCTGTCTAAATATTCATGGCTCAATGAGGGCAGGAATGATGTCCTTCAGATTTTGCTACTTTTAGCTGATGCAGCCTACAAACTATAAACACACCATGTTAATCTGATATTTAATAACAGTGCTTCATAGCTAGTTGAACGCCAAATCCCTGAAAATTTACCTAAATTGTGAGGAATCAGGTTCAGCTTACATTATTTGTACCTGTTGGTAGATTTAGTCTGCATGCACATTTTCAATACAGACACAACAAATAGGCATAGTACAAAATACTGAAAACAAAAACTAATGTTGAGCATCGTGTACTCCACAAAGTAACAAAGCTATGATTTGTTGATCTGAGTAATGGTTGCCATTTTTAAACCTTGTTGTAATACACTTTGGGAACACAAACCTTCATGCAGAAGGAAGAAGCTGAAACTCGCTGTGCAAAGGCTGTGAGGAATCAAGAAAAATTGAACCAGCTAACCGCTGTAATCATCTGATGTCTGTTCTTTACAGATAAATATCCAAACCAGAGCACCAAGGAAAAGGATAAAATACGATCAGCAAATGCACGGCAAAATAAAAACAATTATTTTATCAGTTTGGAAATAAGAGAGCCTTTTCAAACACGAGTCACTGGAGTTGCTTTTTTTGTCAGCACAGCTTCACAATTTGCTTTGAATTTCAGCTTTGAATCAATAATTGTACCAGGATATTTATAGCGTTGCACATATGAGTACATGGTCTAAAGTCAGCGATCATACAATATATTGCCGGAAGCATTCGCTTGTCTGCCTTCGCACACGTGACCTTGAGTAACATCCCATTCTTAATCCATAGGATGTAATATGATGTGGGCTCACAGCTACGGCAGCTTCAACTCTTCTGGAAAGGCTTGCCACAAAGTTTAGGAGTGTGCTTATGGGAATTTTTGACCATTCTTCCAGAAGCGAATTTGTGAGGTCAGACACTGATGTTGAATGAGAAGGCCTGGCTCACAGTCTCTGCTCTAATTCATCCAAAGTTGTTTTATCAGATTGATGTCAGGACTCTGTGCAGGCCAGTCAAGTTCTTCCCCACCAAACTCGTTCATCCATGTCTTTATGGACCTTGCTTTGTGCACTGGTGCATGGTCATGTTGGAACAGGAGAGGGGCCATTCCCAAACTGTTCCCACAAAGTTGGGAGCATGAAATTGTCCAAAATGTCTTGGTATGCTGAAGCATTAAGAGTTCATTTCACTGGAACTAAGGGGCTGAGCCCAACTTCTGAAAATCAACCACACCCCTCCACCAAACTTTACACCTGGCACAGTGCAGTCAGGCAAGTACAGTTCTCCTGGCAAACACCAAACCCAGACTCGTCCATCAGATTGCCAGATGGAGAAAATAAAATTTCTCCACTGCTCTAGAGTCCAGTCACAATGTGCTTTATACCACTGCATCCAACACTTTACATTGTGCTTGTTGATGTAAGACTTGGATGCAGCTGCTTGGCCATGGAAACCCATTCCATGAAGCTCTCTATTCACTGTTGTTGAGCTAATCTGAAGGCCAGATGAAGTTCGGAGGTCTGTAGCACATAACTGCAGAACATCGTCGACCTCTGTGCACCATGCGTCTCCGCATTCGCTGACCCCACTCTGTGATTTTACGTGCCCTACTGCTTCATGGCTGAGCTGCTGTTGTTCCCAATCGTTTCCACTTTGTTATAATACCACTAACTGTTGACTGAATATTTAGTGAGGAAATTTTAAGAGTGGATTTGTTGCACAGTTGGCATCCTATCACAGTACTATACTTGATCACTGAGCTCCTGAGAGCGACCCATTCTATCGCAAATATTTGTAGAAGCAGTCTGTATGCCTAGGTGCTTGGTTTATACACCTGTGGCTGTGGTAGTGAACAACGCATTCTGTTGTTGACTCTTGTTTGATGTCTTTTATTGGATGGGATGATTGAAGAAAAAACACATATTGGCAATTTAATAATTTAACAAACAGGGCCTTCAGTAGCATGTGGAAGAACCATACACAGCCACAACAGCCTGGCACCTCCTCCTCATGCTGGTCATCCACTGCTGTAGGATGGCATCCCATTCTTCAACCAGCAATCTGGTTACTGTGACATTTTTCACTCCTTTGTAAGGTATATAGGCAAGCCGCATTGGCTTGAGTACATGCTCAGTTTGCCTTGAAATCTCTGACTTCACCAGTTTTTTTCAACACAGTAATGCCAGTTTTTGTCTTTCTTACAGAATGGACTCAGACTGCCTCCCTGTTGATCAGTTAGCCTCTGCACCCACAGACTCCCTCCTGTTTGACCCGATTCCTGTTAATGGGGCCTCAGGGGTTGAGGTCAGCAGTCCAACTGCAGCAGTTCTGCCAGGTTCAGAGGCAGAGGATCTGGATTCGTACAACCTGATTGAACCTCCTCCCTTAGACTGGAGGTCAGACTCCTCTAGTGATGCTGGTTCAGAAGATGATCTGGATGACCCCAGCCTTTCCACCTCAGCTGATTGTCTGGACAAGGCAAATTTGGGTGAGTCAGTATTGCTGTCTTTGGACAAGAGAGACATTTTGACTCCAGTCAATGTGAACCAGCTGAATCTTGTGGGAAATGTTGTTACACATCCAGTCCAGGACTTTGAGGTGAAATCAGAAGACAAGGCTAAAGCATTTGAGGGGGATGTAAGCGCAGAGGGCTGTAAGGGTGTAGAGGAAGATCAAGCAGTAATGCCATTTCAGGATGTTGAGAACAATGGCGGTGAAGAGGAGGCTGAGACTGCTAAAAGGAGGTCAAATGATGAAGACCACAGGCATATCCACACCCTGCTCAGCCAGCTGCAACTAATGGGGGAAGAGCCGCTTTCCAGTCATCGCACACCATCTCATCATCGCTACTCCAGGCAGTCTGATCTGGAAGCATGTGCTCCATCTCTGTTAACAGAGGACAGCACTGAAACCACAGGGCTGCTGTTTTCTGAAAGCCACCAGAGAGACTTGCTGGGGATGCTGCAGTGCACAGAGATAGGTGCTACACCCCGTCCCACTTCTCTGCCCAACAGAGGGGACATGGACGCTGTGGTGTCAGTTTCCTACAGCCAGGAGGACACCCAGAGGTTCTGGGGGCATTATGGGAATGGTCAACAACAAAGGCACAGGGATGACTCCCTCACCTCACTGCCTGATGATGAGTATCCTGAGCCTGTGTGGATGAAACTGGGAGAGCAGCCTCCAGAAGAGGAAGCTACTGCAGAGAGCGAGCAGGTTGGTGCTATTATTAAAACTAATACTTAAGGTGATGAAGTTTGACCAGTGCCATAGCATCTGCCATCTGCAATTTGTGTTAATTAATCCAATATTTGCTTTGTAGTGTTTCATCAGTTGATTGATAAATCTATAAAATGTCAGAAATATTAAAATCATCACTAGTTTCCAGAGCTGCTACACATCTGTCTTTACTGCAGCTTTCTTCGGGCTCTTGGCTACAATGAAATGATAATTAGAATCAAGCTTTTAAATTTCTGTGCATCAACAACCCTGTTGCTGAACTAAGCAGTAACAGGGCTGTTTAAGGTTGACATGCAATTGAATCTGGACTTAAATTTAATAATTTGCTGTTCATGTTGTCATTTCAGGGTGCTGATGACCAACCTTCATATAAAGATGGTGAGTCACTTCACTGCCCTTTGTTTTTGTTTTGTTTGTTTGTTTTTACTGAAAATTGAAATAATTTATTGATAAAAATAATAAAATATAAAATGATTTGAATAAAACTAACGTGTTACTTTTTTTTTTAGTGCCTGGTCCTTGTGACCCTGAAGACCTTTTGGATGGAGTGATTTTTGGTGCCAAATATCTGGGCTCCACTCAGATCAAATCAGAGAGGAATCCATCTACAAACGCTCGTATGACCCAAGCTCAGGAGGCTGTGGACCGAATAAAGGTGCTTTAAAAATAAAAGGGGAAAAAAGCACACGCTTTAGTTATGTGCTGCATTGGTTGATGATGTTTCATTGTAGTATTGTTGGAGTAAAGGATTTTTTTTTTTCTTCTTCCAGTATGTCATTATTAGATTATGATAAACATGTCATGTACTCAGTCCTCTAAGATTAAATATGAGATTAACTCATTCTTGGTAAAATGCTGGATATGTGGTTCTTTTAGGCTCCAGAGGGAGAGTCCCAACCAATGACAGAAGTGGATTTGTTCATTTCTACTCAACGAATCAAAGTGCTCACTACTGACACACAGGTAGTACACTCATCTAACCACATATATTTATTTTCCTCTCCTCTTGTATCTCCTCATAGATGGTCTTAAAGACCTCACGATACCATATTATCCAAGTTGTCACTTTGTGCTCAAACTGCAGGCTTACTTGTGGTTCCTCTAAAGGTAAAATGAGAGGGAGAATCTGTATTCTGTCTACTTTTATAAATGTAAGATCCTTTCCCTTTTCTCAGAAGTGGTCTCACTTAAAGTATTACACAATACTTAAGTATTAGTATAATATACTGTCATCTAAGAAATGTCACTAGTATCATTTTGTTACCAGCTGAAGTAGCATTCAAATCTGATGATGGATTTCGGTGTAATCTCAGGTTTCTTTTTGTCTTTATGGACCATGACTGTGGTACTAACTGAGCATTTAATATGTTTCCAAATGTCCATGTTAGACTCTGGGAGAATGAGCATGAGCTAATTGTGTGAAAAGTCATCAGCGCTAGATCTGTAAACGCATGAAAACATACAAATGTAGTTGGTGTCTTTTTGCAGCACCGAAGCAGCATTGCACTTCTTAATAGTCACATTCAAGCTGAGCTATCACTGCAGGAATCCTTAATATAGAACTGGGTGGAGATTTAATATGAGGTCTCTAGTACAAGCTATTTTTTTCCTCCTGAATTGTTAGGAGAGTAAAAGTGGGTCATCTACTGTCATTGCTCTTTGCATGCCAGCCTTGTCCTTGCTGAAACTTTCTGCAGTGATGGATGTAAAGATAAATGGTTTTCTTATTGAATGTTTTTAGCTTACAAGCGATATACATACTTTATTGTCCAAAGTTATAATTTAGAACATAAAGTAAAATTAAATTGTTAATTTGCTTTTATAAATTACTTTGTTATAAAAGGAAAGACATTGTTCTGCAGCCTCTTAGACTCAGTTGTCAGCATCTTTGTCAGCAAACAAAGCTCATGACTTCCACTTTTCCAGAATTCTTGTACAAGCTAGTTTCAGTTCTGGATCAAATCTTATTTGTCTGGTTTGGGGTTTGCCTTTTGTCTATATATTTGTCTGCTAGGTCAGAAGTTTGGTACCTTCACTTGCT
>VUQJ01012753.1:5858-19415 GCA_015108635.1 Andinoacara biseriatus
CTAAAAGGTGTTGATGGCGGAGGGCCATGCTGGGAAAAATATTACTTGTACTTACTTCCTGACCTTGCTTCCTGTCATTTATGCAAAATGCCCGTGAACCTGTTAATGTCAACTATGCACCAATTTGTTTTTCGGCGTGTGTCTTCTAGTGTAGTTAGTTGTAGAGTGGCATTTTGAATTATGTTTAGCAGGCAAATGAAAAAAAAAAAAAAGGTCCTCAAAGAGAAAGAGAGAAGAGAGCAGGATAAGTATACCACAAGTACTTTTAATTTGAGCAGTGCTGTCAATGACTTTGCTGAGCGCAAGGCCCAAGAAAAGAAGCTCTGATGGGTGGGACATTTGTCTTCGTGTTTTGTGAAGAATTGAAATATATATGTATGTGCAAATATGCATGTGTGTGTGATTTATATAGAAGCACGTCCATGGGAAACAATTGTTGAATGATAAATTATAAATGAGTGTGTTTGTTATATAGTGACCTGTGACGACCTGTGGTTAATGGGCTTCTCTAATTAGTTTTATGCTTATAGATCCATTTCCCTGATTTCTGACTGTGGTTGTTGTCTGCGGTGTTGATCAAAAGCTGCAATGATGCTATTGATATTATTGATTGTTGTTATTGTTGTTATGCGCTATTATTTTGTGTGTGTGTTTGTGTGTGTGTGTGTGTGTGTGTGTTAGAGAGAGTGAAAGAGTGTATGTATGTATGAGATGCTGTTTCCTCCAGTACAATGGGACCTGTCGCAGTTTTGTTACATTGTATCCATAAAGTGAATGAAGATGGTATTTGTTCAGTGCTCTGGGCCCTATTCCAGGAAGCAGGCTCAGCAAACTCTGAGGTAATCGCGAAGTCTGAGCTGATTAACTTTGAGATCTGCAACTTTGAGTTTTCAGTTTCAAAACAGCTGTTCAGAGTAAGTTCAATCAAGCATGAGCATGTTCACGCTGAGTTAAGTCCGTGCATGAATAGAGACACCAATCCATCGAGTGTCACTAAGATTTTTGTAGGTGCTTCCAAATAGCTGCTGAGCTGCAAGACTTGCTTTGCTAACATCCATGTCAAAATTTAAACATTACCACAAAGAAATACAGCGGTATGTCCATTTTAACAGTACTGCCACATATTTTCCTGCAGGGCATCACAGTTAGCTCATTTTATACCAAAGGAAGGCAAGTGAAGGAATGAGGGAGTGGATGGGAGTGATAAAAGAGATCCCTGCAAGCTCCTCAGAATTACTAGATAAAGATGAGGAAATCGTTTTAAGGTAGCACGGCAAGTCAGTGGAACGAGGCGGAGGCGGGGGAGGAGGAGGCAATGGATCAAAAGACCTGCATATTGACAGAAATGATAAAAATCAATTTAAAATAGTGCATATGACATAAATGACCAGGGAAAATGTGAATATATTGTTTCCCATCAAATCAAGCACTGCAATGTTTTGGTTTTCTTTACACCTCAGTACGCTATTTATCCTAGAAGATTCAAAGCAAGATATATTAAAAACACTACCTAGGTGAAAAACTAACTAATGAGCAGTAGCTGTAATTTATTTTTCCACATCTTTTCCCAAATCCTGCCTGTTTAAGGGTTGTATAGGCATACAGGAGAGATGCACACAGCACAATTGTTTGGAATAAATCATGCGCCATGGACAGAGACAGACCAAGCAACCAAAGAAAGCGTCCTTGCTCAAAAGTGTGAGCAAATCCCAGAAGAAAAAATAAAGCAAATATTGATTCAGTTGTTTTAAGGGCGGTTGTAACAAGGGGTTATTTTCATTATGAATTAGATTAAATTGCAGAAACATTCCTGCTTGAATAATATCTTCAGTGAAATAAGGCTGCTTGTCTTTCAGTCCAAAACCAGGATGACCACACTGTGTCCTTTTGTTCATGAGTGATGAGAACAATCAATTGATTATCCTAATAGGAGAAGATTCATTTTCTGCTAACAGACTAAAGCAGTCGGGCCACTCACTTCCGATCTAATACATTAGCAGGATGGGCTCTTAAATGGTATAATACTCTTTTCAGAAGAAAGAGTTCTCATAAAGTTTTAGTAGAAAGATTGATTAGACCATTTTTCTTTTCAGCCACTGACCAAGAACTGACTGTGTAAAAGTGCTTTTATACCAATACAATAAAATATTCCACTATTAGCAGTTTATCAAACCCTCTAAGAGAAATAAGTACTGATGACATGACCGTGAAAGAGTGGCGCCAGCAAGTCTACTGATAATGCATCAAAGCAGGATATTCCCTTATCTTACTGGAATAGTTTACAGCCAGACAGTCATAGGTGAAGGTAATAGATGTAAAATGTTAATGTCAAAAAGCTACGAGGGCATTTCCTTTCCTTCCTTCCACTGTATGCCCTCTCTTTCAACATGGACACTGCCTCACATTTTCCACATTCTTGACTTCCAGCCTTCATTATCCTTCTCTTCCTTCAACACCCCCCCCCACACACACACACACACACACACACACACACACTCCTCTCCTCCCGTCCCTTTTATACTGGATTTCCATCACTCTCGATGACTCCCCATCCCCCTGTTCTGGGCGTGTTGAGCTAAAGAGGAATTTGCACGATTACTCTTGCTGTCAGAGGACGCCGCCGGTAAAAAAGAGCAACCAGCTTTCCGTATGCCGTGTCCCATCCCTTGACCCAGGAAACAGGAAGGGACAAAGATATGGCAGTTAAGACATAAAGGTGAGAAAGCAAGCAACAGCAACAACAATTTCTCAATCCCATATTACACGATAATGCTCTTTCGATCACTGACAGGAATCACAAGGAGACCTGTATGGCTTCTTATAAACGTCCTTCATGAGCATGACTGCCGGCTCAACTCAGGAGTTCTTCAATCTGTTCCTTCTAACTGCCCTGCTCTGACTGCCCTGAGAAGTGCAGCAGTTGCGCACAGCAAACAGCGTCCTTGGAAAAAAATAATAATCATTTTTAGACTCTCCTAAAATGGCTCATCCATGAAAGCACAGATTGTTGTGCCCCTTCCGCTCCGTAAAGTCAAGAAAATAGATGTGGAGACAGAGCCTCAAAAAAGGGACACCAACAGTAGCAGACAGTACAGGGAGGGTATGACAGCAAATTAATTCCCATTGTTAATGGCTCTTCTAATTGTGTTCGCCTTAACGAGCATGACACCTCTGTGGCCGATTTTAATAGGTCCAGAACACAGACGGTCTCGGAGGGGGGCACAGATTAGTAAGAGTGCTAGAACAGCAGAGCCGCTTGTTCGCATAGATAAAGGGTGTATATTCTGAAGGTCCATAAAAAAAATTCATACATTTTTATAGTCACAACTCAGATGGGTTACATTAATGCATAATTAACTTAACAAAATCTGTGTATCACTTCTGTACTATGGCATGTTTAGAGTAAGTAAGAGTAAGTCTTTTTTTATTAAGAGTCACACATACAATGGATAGAGAGTCTTTACTTTCTGCATTCGTGGTCAAATTTCATTAATTTTGTAATCAGTGCATATGCGGCGTCTTGCCCAGAGTTAGACGCTTGTATACGCTGTGAACCTTGCCACAGAATGGTGACCTATCCATGACACCTGGGATAGGCCCCAACAACTTTGCGACCCTGAACTGAATAAGAAGAAGAAAATGGAGGCACAACTATATAATAGCCATTGCAGTAATGTTTATAGATGAACTAATAACCATCCAGACAGTGTTTTCCAAGCCCATTTTTAACAGCATGATGTTGTGTAGTGAAATGAGTTTAAACTGATTTTGTTTGGTCCAGCTTGTATTACTCTCAATAAAATAAAAATAAAATAAAAAAAAATCCATGACTGCACTATTAGTTTTGCATCATTCGTTGATTTATAGGATTTATTTTGCTGAAGTCCAAAAGTTGTTAGTTCTTGACTTTGTGTGCTGAGTTCATGTACAAATACAGGCAATAAATTCCAAAAAAGCAACAGCCACAGCTTGTGTGGGGCAGCCGAGTTATCTCTGATGATGACAAAAGTGTAGACAAGTGTGTGCACAGACACAGTCATATCAGGTGTATAGCCACACACAGAGTCAAACTGTGTCGATACTTTAAGGACACTTGATTTCACCTAATTTGGGAGGGGGCGGGGGGTACCTCACACGAAGGTAATGGGGGATAGAAAGAGGATGAACTTGTTCTCTTTTAAAGCGCATTTCCTTTCATTCATCTTAACTGTCTGTGTCTGTTTTGATCTCTGGCTCCTCACAGTTTTCTCTCCGTTACTTTAACCATCTCTCCGCTCAGTTTTACTATCACCTCCATCTTTTCAAAACAGCTTGCAAGCTTTTTAGAACCATTCTGGTTTACGAGGGGACTTCTAAAAGGGACGGCTGTGCAAAAGAGACTGCACATATCTGACCCTGCATACAAGTCAACTCTCGTGCCATATATCCTGAATCTCGTCATGCTAGAAGCAAGTCGCAGTGATATTTCCTAATTAATCTCAATCTGTCTGCTTGTGATGACGATCCACTCACTCACATGTTCGGGATTACGTGAACATTTCCTCTACAAGACATCAACAGGACTTCTTCTCCATGCATTTGAATTAGAACATTGGCAAGACTGCAAATCCTTGCCTCTAGTTTTAATACACACATACACACACACTACCGGTGAACGGCTCAGTGTTTGATCAATGCGGGCACTGAAGATTAAACTGAACTCATATGACCTGCTTTCTGATCTTCCACACCACTGACTCAGTTCCCCCTCATGGTTTGAGCTCACTAATACCACCTATAAAAAATCTATAAGCTTTTATAAGCTCTTCCGCACACTGACTCTGTGTGAGGGAGAGTGCAATTTGCGCACAGCGGTTTCATTGTATTTTGTTTTAACTTGTGGTGTCTAATGTGTTTGTCAATGCGCTCCTCCTAGTGTTGAATTCAGCTTTACTGTGTCAATAGCTCTCTGGCTGATTCAACTCGGCTCAAGGCGGAAAGAGATCTGTGCACGCTGAAATGATACACTTCACAGCGAGGGGGGCAGATCAACGCATGCTATAACTGATAGATTAGTTTTCACACAGCATGTCCTGGCAGTAAGAAAAAAAGATAGCTGAATGCATTCATGGAAGAAACATATTAAGCAGAGTCTGCCTCTGAAGGCCAAACACGGGAAAAGCAAATAGAACTGACCTTGGGGGAAGATATTAAGAATAGCCGAGGTATTTTAGTAATTTAGCTTTTAAAGGGACTGATTTGTGTCTTTTAACGTGATTTCACTCCATGACATAAATGCATTTTAAATTCAAGGTGAAATCTATAGCGATCAATAAATAAATGTCTGTTAAAGCCCATTTGTGACATGTTAAAAAGGAACTCTTTCCATTGAAAATGGGTTCAAAGCAGCTCTGTCAGCGCTTCACATCGAGAAAGAAACACTTGTACTCTGCATCGCCACAGAGATCCTCTCAGCCCTTGAGATTAATTTAGGTCGGCTAATATATTACATGCATTTCGCAAGTCAGCTCATCTTGTGGTAGTATTATTGGAAGCACTTTGGTCATGTTAAATAAAAAATAGAGACCCAAAATGTTTTTGCAATACTTCACCTCCATTTGGCCAATTGGCAGCTGCTTTAAGTGCTAGTTCATCACTGTGTTTTACGGGCTCAGAGTGTGTAAGGCTTTCTGTGAAGAATAACTTCAGCACACATACCCAGTGCTTCATTGGGGATGTGCACTTGCATCTTTGTGAGGTGAGAATGAGGCATTAAACATAATTGTGCAGTGGATTATTAGTAGGAAACTATCCTTGAACTAAATCAGGCATCTCATATGAGTAACACAGCCATCACTCTCTCACCCACACACACACACACACACACACACACATCATAAAGCCTGCTATATTAATTCCTCTACACATACACACAGTGAATTAAAAAAAAAAAATCCCTGAATGGTTTACGTCAGCATGGACTTATGGGCGCTCCCAAGCGGCTTAGCTCTCCTTCTTTAAACGGAAAGAGCTGGAGATGGACGAGAAAGTAAGACCAATTTTTCCAAGAGAAAGCTAACAAAGGAGGTGGAAAAACATTCTGTTCATATATTCAGGCCGTTAAAAAAACTCCAGCATTTTAACTTTATATATACACTCTCTCTGTGTCATCATGGCCTATGTGATTTCTGGCATTTGACAGTAAATAATGTTCACCAACCTCCAGTTTGTGGAGCTTCAGAGTGGAAGAGAAGAGACTGTGATGAGTATTAATCTTTGTCTGAACCTCGAGTCCATTTGAAAGGTTCGTTAGAAATGAAGCTGGTTTATTATAATGTGTCGTCAGTTTGGGCATATTTTAGCAACTACATGAGTTATGTACAAAAAAACAAATACAAAATATCAACAGAAAATGTCAAGTTTTAATGTCACAACCCCTAAAATCAAAGCGCTTTCCAGGCTCTCGACATTTTATGCTCTTTTTCAGCTTCACTCCCAGCTGTTAGTCCCTCTTCAATAAAATGTAAAAAAAAAAAAAAAAAAAAAAACCTTTTGATGAATTGAGGCACACCCAGTAGTGCATGAGAGAGCTGAGCCCTTTGGAAGAACGGGATCGAGCCACTTTCTGGAGTGTACACTTGTCACAGAGAGCTCCATCTCAGCGAAGACTGACACTGAGCTGGATTTATGTCATCTGGCGATGTTTGTGTGAGAAATGTTGTTCTTTAGCCAAATTTGATGTCACACTGAGACAGTCCTGTGGGGTTTTAGTGTCACAGAAAACCAGAAACTAGTTCACCTTAGAACAAAATGCACCTGAGTCAGGCGCTTCTTAGGTTTGAAAAGCAAACTTTCTCATTCTAGTAGCATATGTGAAAAAAAAAAAAAAACATTAATGGGGTGAACAAATGTGAACCTGCAAGTGTGAATAATGCAAAGTCTCACCATTGCCAAGTCTCTGAGTGCCACGTGTCTCTCTTATAATGTCACTTGCCGCCACCAATTTTGAAATTTTTTGGTTCAGTCTGTCAGTATATATGGTAGAGGCCAGGGGAGAGGTACAACAGTGAGTGTCTACAGCCATCTGTCTGATTGGCAACAGCTTTATTTTTCAGCATGACAATGATCCCAGACACACTGCCAATGTAATAAAAGCATACCTCATCTAAACTCTGGGTTTTTTGCCTTATTTGCTACATTTCCATATCTTTCCACATTTCAATAAATTCCTGCAAATATTTCCCATTGTTACATTTTTATAGTAAATCACTTTTATGGTAAATCATAAACCTAATTTTCAAAATCAGTTTTAATCACTAATAACGCAACTGATGTGATTTGAAACTTTCTGTCAGCCTGAATAAATCAAAGTCCATTCAGACCGATTGTCAGGCACAATGCTAAATGGGACGGCCCAGAGAGAGACACTTTTTGGTGTCATCGCCAAAGAAGCGGCACAGACAGTACAGCCACTCTGTCTCCCATGAAATCTGCATTATTTATTTATTTAGTTATTTTTATTACCGTTCATCTGACCTCCAGCTGGTGCCTCCACTATCGAGCAGTTTTAGCAGCTCATATCGAGCATCAAGCTGCACCGTATTGCTGCAGGGCCATCTGCTGAAGACTTGGCAGCGGGTCAGATTTTACAGATATTTTCCACACTTCACGCTGATGCTATCAAACTGACACGGCTGTCATATTTGCAGAGTTAAGGCAGATGACGGAAATGCCACGTAACAAATCAGCAACAGTAGCTTTGTATTTTCTGAGGACATGGTTTAATTTATTTTCATTAATACTTTCAGAGAGCGTTTGTGTTTAGGATTTTTGCACCAGGAAGGCCACTGTATTTGTAGGATGGAAAAAATGAAGACAGGCAGAGTCTTCACATATATGACTCATCCAGCATTTGTGTCCTGATTATCTCATTAGCCTATTTTAGGATTCGCTTCAAGTCGAAAATCCAAAGACAACATCGGCTCCTCCCTTTGGGACTGAGTACCTGATGATGTAATACTGGCGTCAAGGGGTTGACAGACGGGCATTGATGATGTAACCACAGTGCAGGAGAAGGACAGAGTGTTTTTATGGTCATCCACATGTGAGCGCAGACTGTGACGATTATAAAATATCACAGCCAATACAGGCCTCAAACATTTTACCACCTACATAAATTCTAAAAGACAAATTGTAAAAAGACAAATTAATTGGGTGAAGAAATTTGCACTCACAGCTGCAAATATTTCAAATGAGTGGGCATGTGAGTAAATTATTACCTGAATGAAAGTATTTTCTATTTTTTTTCTATTACACAGCATAATAAATCATGGTTGAGGGTTGGTGGAGGCTTTATGTGATCTGTTGAGAAGACCAGGAAAGGCGATTGGACATGTAGTGCCTGTTCTGATCAACTCTAGAGTGCCTTGCAGGCTTAGGTGTACGGCTTTGAACATTGCTCTGGCTCGTAAAGTTAACCATACCTGACATTTCCTTAGGCGAATGTGTTCTTGTCCATAAGTGTATGCGTGTGAGTATCTGTGTGAGCATCTAATGCTGCATGGAGATTATGTTGGATAGAGAGCAATGGCGGATAAATGAAGTACAGTAATGTTCAGATTACACTAAGTTAAAAAGGCAGAAAATGCATATGTTACATACTCAACATTAAGAATGAAAAGAAATACGCAGCCCCTGAACTTAAATATACATAAATTTCCCTTTTCTGCTTCCTTATTGTCTGTGCGCATCATCCTTTATCCTTCTATTTTGAATGATATTTTCTCATGTGGCTTTCTGTGTTTTTACTTTTTCTTCCTCTTCCTTTCCCCTTTCCCTGAAATCCTTGCTGCTCTTCTCATTTTTCTATTCTGTGCCTCCTTGTCTGTCCTGTGACCTCCATCCTCCTGCTGTGACCCCGACATCAATCCCACGCGCCATCTTGAAAGATGTCTCAATTCTGGAAATGTGTCTAGAGGAGAGAGGGCCGAGGGCAGAGAAGGCTCGCTGGGTGAGCTATGATTGAAGATGCACAGGTTTATCCTTTGCGAAATCATTTTTACCCTCAACATATAAAAAGAGGTGTAACACAGCTGGAATATACTCTGTAGTAGCACAAGAGTAGCAGTGCACACACACACACACACACACACACACACACACATATATATATATATATGTCCCCCCATATATATATATATCTGTCACTCATATACCGAGGTAGGCTTGGTTAGCATGGGGGGTCTAGCCTGGGGACCCTTACTGGATGTATGCCCTGACCGGGATTCGAACCCCGACCTTTCCGCTCCAAAGACGGTGATAAAATCACTACTCCATCCAGCTGCTATATATATATACACATACATACACGCATATATATATACACATGCATATATATATATATATATATATATATATATATATATACATATATATATATATATATATATATATATATACTGAACCCAAAAATGATGCAAAATTAGATATTTTGATCAAACACCTCTAACACAACCCCATAATTTAACTGCACGACTAACCTTCCGTGGACACACACACACCCTGATGCACACTACTGCACACTAGTGCACAACAATTATGATTGTCTGTCGAGGGATTTTCTTTGCTAAGCTCTCGGGAGGTGAAATCTCTGTGACAGATGGGGGGGACATTTTTCCACAACTGCTTCTTCTTTCAAAGAACATTTTCAGACGCGCGCTGGCCACTCAGCGACATGCCACAGCACCGTTTGACCTTCATGCTAAGATGCTATAATTCCTCAAGGGCAAACAGTAGAGCAGCACAGATTTAAATGAATTTTGAAGACAGTTATAAGTGCTGGTCTATGGTCAACACATTTTTTTAAAATACTGCGTATGTTAGCAGCTGTTATTTGACAGCTAATAGCACATTTTATGTTGAAAGATAAAACAGACTGTAATGGATTTTAGAGCGATATCACTTGTTTCTTTGCTCCGTAATAAAAACACTGTGTAGTTACAGTTTTAAATTATACGGTTAGTAAGCAGCTGTTAAAGAGACCAGCTTTTTGAAATATTACATGATTATAGAAATTTGTTTTTGCAACCAAATGTAAGAACGTCCTCATTAACATAATAAAAACTTTTCTTAATATTTTCCACCTTTTTAGGGTGGCGGTGATAATGCGCAGATTTCAGGACCAACCGATATTAATAAGTAAGCCTCGGTTACATTGGCGTCATCTGTTTACAATATGTGATCAGACTGAGTGACACCAGATGACAACAGTGATGGCATTTCCATTTGCAAACACAACTCTGAAATATGTAGATTGCATACTAATAGCGCGCACACTCCGCTGATTGCTCATTAGGCCTGCTGTTCATTTGCATGGAGAAGAAATGAAATGCATCCATCAGATGTGTGAATAATTTACCTCCAACCATGAAGGCGGCAACTCGCTGCGCAGCTAGTGTAACATGACAAACAAGAAAAACATGTAAAAATCCCAGGCAGAGCCACGTTGTGCGTGTGCAATATTTACTAATGGAAGATAATGTCATATGAGGCATCTGGATGCGTCAAGGACGAGAATGGCACGTCTGTCTTTCAGCGAGTCGGCGTGTTGCCCGGGAAACAGTTGGAAGTCATGTTCAGAAGAAGAAAAAAAATTGAGCCAAAGTTTGTCATCTTGATTGATTGGAGATCACACTGACAGAGGACAATGAAAGGAAACTGTTTGCAGTTCAGCCGTGAGGAAAGTGGGACAACATTTGGACTCCTCAGCCCTGTGGGGTTTCTCTGTATGTGTTGTGCAGTTGTTCAGCCCCTGCTTTATTTTTTTATTTTTTTTAATCTGTCCAATTATTTAGCCTGTCTGTCATTCTGGTTTTTGTACATTTGCACTGTTGTGCTTAGTGCCACATTATCACAGCTCTCACTGCAGCTTTAAACGCAACACCTGGCATCACCTGAAAGGTGCAGCAATGCAGCCAAAAACACCTATGATCAAAAATGACATCTACAGTTACTAAACAGATGAAAGTTTTTGTGGCCTTGTATTTTGATGTTCAGACCAAAACTGGGGGCTTCAGATGGTTTCATTTAAATGAAAGCATATGAATTGAAAAAATAGAGGAAAACACATACAGTATAATCTTATCATATAATAAAGTATTTATTTTCTTTTTCACATAAGTCAGATTTGTGTCTCACTGCAAAGACTCTTACCACTAAATGTTTAACTTCAAATAACTAATAGTATAATAATAAGTAATTCAGTTTTATTTTTATTATTATTATTTATATTAGGCCAGTTCATAACAACAGTCATCTCAACTCCCTTAATGCTAAAGTAGTATTATGAGTTATTTTAACTACAGTCTTGTGAAAAAAGATTTAATTGGACTCTATGCAGTCCTGTTCACATGCATATTCGCTAACATGCTAACTGAGGTCTGTAGAGTCTGAAATGCAGCTTTTGGATTTTCTGCAGTTTCTCTGTGCAGTTCATCCCAAAATATGATATCATGTAGAATCACCTTCAGTAGTAATACCTTTAAGTAGTCATTTTAAGGAAGACTTTATCAGTCTTGCACATTGCTGTGGAGGAATGTTGGCCTACTCTTTTTTTTTTACAACACACCTTTAGTTTATCTAGATTTGTGAGTATTTATCTCTCTTATTGTACCATCATAACATTTTAATCAGGTTGACGTTTAGACTTTTGACTGGGCCATTGCAACACTTTTTGTTTTCTTTTTAAGACATTCTGTTTTAGATATCCCGCTGGACTTGGGATCACTGTCCTGTTACATGACCCAGTTTAGCCTGAGCTTTAGCTTTGGACAAATGTCCTTACATTTGACTAGAGTATTTTGGTATACAGAGGAGTTCCTGGTCGACTTAGCGGCTGCAAGGTGTCCAGGTCCTGTGGCTGCAAAACCCTGCAAAGCCCAAATCATCACCTTTCCACCACTGTGCTTTAAAGTTGGTATGAGGTGTTGGTGCTGAGTTTGGTTTTCACCAAGTGTGGCGCTGTGCATCATGGTCAGACATCTCCACTTTGGTCTTGTCTGTCCAAAGGACATTGTTCCAAAAATCTTGAATTGCTGAAATGCAATTTTGCAAACCTAAGCTGCCATGTTCTTTTTAGAGAGAAGAGGCTATTTTCTGGCAGTCCTTCAAAAGAAGCCAGTCTCTTTCTAATTGTGCTGTCATGAACATTAACATTTAACATGCTGAGTCTGAGATGTAGCTCTTGAGTTTGTTGTAGTTTCTCGGAGCATTGCACAGTCTGACCTTGGGAGGTCCACTCCTTGACATTGGGGTAACACACTTCCAAATGCTCCACAAAACTTCTGTTTTTATAGAGGTGCTCAGACTTGCTATTGATCAGTTAATCAAGTGCATTTTGAAAGAGCTGGCTCAAACTGACCCTCTTAGTTTCTATGGAAGCAGTCCTGCATTAACTGTGTTAATAGTTTGATTTTTTTTTTTTTCCAATGGGTAGTGTGGTTTCTAGTGTTTATGTGACAAAGAATAGTGTTAGCAATGGGCCACCATAGCAAAGACCCCCTTTAACAATTCAAGCAAGACAAGAAACCTAATGCATTAATGAGGACATGCAGGTTAAGACCCTGTTCAGCATAGATTTACATCTATGGTACTTTAATACATTTTACTGGGATAAACTGTTTATGGAAATCACAGACAGAGCATGGACACTAAATTAACAGTATAATGGTGCTATACAGCACAATATTGGAATAGTTTTACAGTAATAAAGCATTGCTATAGACTACAGTGAGCATGTTGTAAAATAACAGTTTTATGCTGACAAATGTAGCTGCCAGTAGTTTAACGGGTGAATTTGTTATAATGAAAAAGTGAACTGAATCAGATTTAAAGGTGGATGTTTTCAGTCAATTTTGCAAGAACAACAGAACTGAACAGTTTTCATGTGCTTCTCATCACACTAGCGAGAACTGCCCGTTTCATTAGCTGTAATTTCATGCCATTTGCAGAGATTCTGAGGAGTGCAGTCCTATTTATTTGCACTCCGTACTACATAATTTAATTCAGCTACAGTTACAACTAAATTGGATCAAACCACACTGCAGACTGACAGTCCAGTGTCTAGTGAGGCAAAACCTAAGCAAGTTACGCTCTGGATTACCACGCATATACACACAGATACAAATGTGAAAGCCTTTGATATCTCCCTAAAACAGCAATTTTAGTGTAATTTTGTAATTATTTTAACACCCAAACAGAAACAGTCACAATCCTTAGTACACATGCACACAAGAACGCACACGGTTGGATTACAGACAGCTGGGACAGTCTTTCGACCCGCTCAACTTGTGCATGAAAACAGCTAATATTCTACCAGGGAGTCGGGAATCACCTGGCAGCTACATCCTCAGAGAAATGAAGCAATTTAAAAGCACTACGCACCAAATGTGATATTCATGATTTGGATTCCAGCAGCAGCAGTCACCCTGTCATAACTGAACAGACATGATTCCCATACAGAGAGGTGAGGGGGAAGTAGAGTAAAGAGCTTCAGTAATGGTATAAAGGGAAATGGCAAGA
>VUQJ01012754.1:1538-12585 GCA_015108635.1 Andinoacara biseriatus
TTTACAACTGAGATTTTCTATCTGATTAATAAACATTTCATGTTTCAAGTGTTTTTGCCCTCAAATGCCTTTACAAGGCAGAGGTGATATGGAAAAATTAATAGTGTGCAGTACTATTCAAATGTGACTGAAATCATGTCGCTCATTACCAGCTCTGTATTTTAATTCCTGAACTCTCCCAGGGTGGCTTTGCATGATTTGCATGATCAATATAATCCTTATTTCTCTCATAATGTGCTTTGGTTTGGTGCAGCCCTTCAGTTCAACCTCTCTGTGAAAATGCTGTTTTCCACTTAATTCTTAAGATGGGTGTATCCAATACAATTTTACTGATTATATGTAATTTATTCCTTTAAATAGGTTCTTGTTTATGAATAAATATAAAAACAATAGTTTAAATTGAGGGCTCTGCTGCCCTGCTGGTGCCACGTTTCATTCACAGCTGCCAGCATCATTTTACAATAATGACACTGTTACACAACTTCAGACTGGATAAAGTTATTTTTCACTGTCTTGCTGCAGGACCGCTTGTTCTTCGTGATGGAGTACGTAAACGGAGGCGACCTGATGTTTCAGATCCAGCGATCTAGGAAGTTCGACGAGGCGCGATCTCGTTTTTACGCCGCCGAGGTGACATCTGCCCTGATGTTCCTGCACCAGCACGGAGTTATTTACAGGTAACCGCGATCAGGGTGTTTAGAATGTCAACAGGCCTTCACGCCTCTGTGATTTTGTTGTATTACAGTTTATTTGTTTTCGTGGTTTATTACCACATTTTAGTGGGTGTGAGACTGTTCGGTTTAACTTGTATTCTGTTGGGACTTCTGCACATTTCACTTAAAGCCTTTTAACTTTGCTCTCCTCCTTTAATCATTTGACTGTGAAGCATGAACATGCTGCTTGTTTGATCGACAGGACCCAGAAAAGAATTCCTGAAAAACATCAAACAAACTCAGTATTAATTTACAAGAGTGCTGTAAAATTAAATAAGTGAAATAATAAGAAGTTGTTGTGGACTTGAACTCATCTTCCTTAATCCTTGAGAAGCTGCAGCGAAGCTTTCCTTTCCTGAAACGTACGCTGCTTTGAATAGATGTCAGTGCCCAAGTGTCCTAACAACACATAACGTGTGTTTCCATTGTTTGTGAAGTCAGTGAGGAGTGGGTGATTTCACAGAATCGCTGAGCGTGTAATTTGTGAATTTTGTTGTGAAACTGACTGCAAAGCTTCAAGTTGGTTTGATGCTTCACCTACAATGAAAGATGAAGTGGTGGTTAGAAAATATATTTAAAGATCTTTAAATATGTACTTTTGAGTTTCCAAGTTAGAAAACACAAGCCATATATTTTACCAATACTGGCACAATAATAATATATATAACACACTAATCTAAAATATAAACTAATGTAATATTTGTTTCTCTGTGCCAAATCTATTTATTGCTAATAGCTCTGGACAGGAACCAGTCCTTTTAAAATTTGCAACTAGGACACAAAGTAACCATTTAATTTGACAGATAAGCTGGATAATAGTCCTTCTGTGTGGAGTTTGAAGGTTCTTCCTGTGCTTAACTTGGTTTAACTTGCCTCTGAAAACATATAAGGTGGATTGTCTTGTCTTGGTCCACGAGCACTGCACGGCAGAAGCTGACTGTTCCTAATGCTTAAATTCAGAGAATGAGTGGGAATTAATAACTGTGAACTTTACACAATTTATCCTGAAAATGTTCTAAACACTTAGCAACACATACTTTGGTTTGTTGCAGAATGACTGTAAAGCTGTGATTCTACTCAAATTTAAGTCTACTTTAATTTAGTGCCAATTAAGAAGTGGTATCATGCTAAACAAGAAGAGTGAACTCTGACCCTGCAGAGTGTTCAGGCCAGGGTTTAATAGCTGAAGCTTAAAGGTTTCCATTGGTAGCATTAATTCTGTTGGTCAGTTATATTTGAGCAGGCTTTGGTTGCTTACAGGTACATTGTGTGGAGAGCAAAGAAGGGAACATATTTGGCAATTTGATGATTTAGCTTTATATTAGCATTTGTAAATTTATCAAGACAATGACTGGATCACCAAACAGGAAATCTCAAACAGGATATATGATATACACCATCTATATATCCATTCGAAGCCCTGAAAAATTGTATCTTGCAGACTATCTGCTGATAGGCTGATTGGTAGGATTTATTTTAACGAGCGTGTTAGCATTTAGCTGGCAGATACATTGCCTTTGAATGCTATGGATCTAGTATTTGATAGAGCTAGATAAAGCTACTTAAGTGATTTTTTTCTCACTTCTTCCCCTTCATGCTAAGCTCAGCTGTCACTCTCTTTCCTATTCAAGTGGAAATTTTTCACTAATCAGCATTCGTACCTATGAGTAGTACCATCATTATTGGGCTGCACACTGTTGGCTTTTTGGGGAAGCACATATTTGTAAGATGCATATCCCGAATCCTTCACTTTGCATAGCCAAATACCTACACACATGCACACAAACGCAGTACCATCAATTCTGTTTCAAGCCCCATTCAGAAAGAACGCGATTCACTCGGTGCACATCACTTTGTAGCTGACAGTTGGCCGTTTGGATAGATAAACCTCTAATGTCTCTCCAGTTGTATGTCAAGTACCCTTTCACTTCGGTCGCTATTGAATATTTTACCTGATGATGGTATTAGTCATTGCCTGGTTGCTGTTCCACTGCCAGTTTCTTCTGTGGACTGTGACCACCTTTTAAGAACGACATTCTCGTGACCGTTGAAGTATTCTGTGCTCATATGCGAGTTGAGATTACCTCACTGTCCTTTTTGCTCCAGGTACTCTCTGTCTGTGTGGACTCATTCAGTCATAATATCATTGTCAACCAATAGGAAACACGCAGCTGGTCCCACAAAAGACGCACACAGCTTGAATCATAACACCATTGTGATGGATGGATGCTCCAAAAATATCATTTATTGAAGAAAAGTATGTTTTTTTCTCTCTGCTGTTTTCCCCGATGAATGTGAAATTTAGTTTGCTGTTTAGAGTCTCGTGTCATGCAACCTGTGCATGAGTTTGCAGGTGTTTATGTGATATCATCTGTACCCTGTTAGCAGAGAGAATTTTTGTTTATGGCATTAAGTTTCCCTTTCTGTGAGACCTGTATTTAAAACACATAAACACACACACACACATCTGTACTCATGGGCTTGTTCACAGAAAACATTCTCCTTAGTTGAAACCTCATGGCAGTCGTCACAGCAGCTTTTTGAGCTAAATCCAAGCTAAAAACTGGGTCTCTTTGGTAGTTTTTGGAAATAAAAAATATGTCCTCTCTAAAACTGTCCTGAAATTCCCCAAGTTTTTAATTGAACTCCGTCCGTCCGTCCATGTCTGACTAGTGGTGTAGCAGAGATGCCCACACCTTGCTCTTCCATCACCTCCTGCTCTTCCAGAGGGATACTGGGGTCTCCCCAAAGCCGCCCAAAACTCGCTGCATGCAGCAGTGCTTCTCCGAGTAGCTCGCAAATGAGCGCCTTTACCCATCTTTGAGGGTGATCCCAAACAACCTGCAGAAAAATCCTGTGTTATTGAGTTACTGGCTACAGCGCTTGGCCATATGTGAGCGCAGGAACGTAGATAAAGAAGTAGATCAAACGCTTTGCTTTCAGCTTCAGCTGCACATGATAAATAAACTGCCAACAACCTTCCTCATCTCTGAATGTCGCTTCATTTTTTACACATTGACTGTGTAGAAAAGGTCATTTTCAGAAAGTTCCTCAACAATATCCTCACTTCCTGCAGAAATGCCATAATTTCCATAAGATAGATAGATAGATAGATAGATAGATAGATTGGTCATGACAGAAATCTGACATGTTTTCTTCAAACACCTCTGCCCAGTTTGCAAATGAAAAAATACTCAGAGTTGAGACTTAAATTTAATGACTGAGACACATTTCTGATAATTACATTTTATTCATAAGCCAAACAAGATTTTTTTTGTTATCATTATCTTAAGAGCTGATTGTTCCAGAACATAAAATTTCTGTGCAGCAGGAGAAGAACAAAGAATATTTAAAAATTTGAGTGTAAGGTTTTTTCCTCAGGAGGTGAATTTAGGAAGGATGCAAAAATGGTCAGTATTGAACTCTCGAAGGCTACGAGAAATTGGACAGACTGTCAAGACCTTGACAGTCTCGGGATTGTCGAGGTCTCAGGTTGTTTCTCTCAAAGATAAAGAAAGAATAACACAACAACTTTGACTGATCTGGAAAAAAACAACTACACAGCCCTGACAACTGCACGCTGGCAAGTTCAAACCAAAGAGTGTTGGACTAGCTGTAAGTTTCTATCAGTGTCTGATCTGCCCTTTTATTGGTTTCGCATGAGCTATTCAAAGTGAGCATAAAAGAAGAAGAAAATTCCCTCTTTGTGCCTCTGAAGTCTCAAAAAAAGCTTCAGAATCTCAAAATTAACTGTAATTGATTTTTTAATTTTATTTTTTGTTACAATACTTTACTGAATAAATAGGAGAGCATAGTGTGTATCGGTTTGTTAACTGTGTGACTTTTTCACCTCATCAAACTCCCAAACCACAGAAGAACTGCAACATTTAAACGTGGTGCTATGAAAGGAAATATGCTAGATGAGTAAACTGGATACTTTGACTGTTAAAAAAAATGAACGTGTTCGTACAGGATAGTTGTGGGTTCGTACATACAAGTTCACTCATAAAAGACCTGGAACAGTATCAGAGTGTCCTTTTTCAGTTTGGATGCGTCCTAAATTTTTTTAGTCCTGTCACCACAACAATTTCAGAACACAATGGTGCTATTTTTGCCCCCTCTACACATCTAGCTCACACAATGCAACAGCCTTTTTAAGACGATGCTATTTTTGGAACAGGCTCCAATTCAGAAGATTGGACAAAATGCAGAAAAAAGCTCTTACAAAAAATAAACTGTTAGTAGATAGGAAAAAGGGAAAAAGCTATACTTTCAGTTTTGGTAGTTGCTTGTTTATCAAGCAAAAAGTTTGGATGGTGTTTCAAACTTTGGACAATATGATATTGTTTAGGAATCATATTATAATTTTACCTTTTTGTTCATTTTGAGCCGATAACAGTGTGTTCAAGGAAACGTCGTTCCACTTATAATGTGTAGTTGCATTGGGTCATATATTTAATTTAAAGTGGTATTTAAGTCTTCAAACTTAGCCACTTTAAAAGGAAAGGGTTTAAGTAAATCCTTACTGCTTCCATAGGAATTAAAAGGCTAAGTAGCAGCACGTTGCAGTAGCAGTGTGTGTTAACACAATGCCACAATCTTCCCTGGAGTGTATGTCCCAGCTAATTCAGCACGAGGTCAGACTGTGCGATGCTCAGGGAACTTGCAAAAACCCCAAAACTATGTCTTGGACTCTGCAGTTCATGACAAGACAATTAGAAAATGTGATTTAGACAGACCAGTCCGAAGTGGCGATATCTCGCCATAATTCACAACTCTGCCTTAGGCGAAGACCAAACGTGGCATATCAGCAACACCTCACACTAGCTGTCGAGCACAGAGGTGGAGGGGTCATGATTTGGGGTTGTTCGGGGCACCTCTCAGTCATTAAGTTGACCATGAACTCCTCTGTGTAGCAAATATTCTCGTAGTCAAATGTGAGGTCATCTGTCCAACAGCTAAAGCTTGGCTGAAAGTGGGTCATGCAACAGAACAATGATCCCATCACAGCACCAAAAAAAGTTTATTAGTTATATAAATACAGGTGTATCAGTGGTCCGGTCAAAGCCAACCTGACTGAAATGCTATGGCAGGACCTTGAAAGAGCTGTGCATAAATGAAGCCGTGTTGCATGTGAAAGTCTGATAAAGCTACTGAATCATGGACCGTACTTAATTTTTCATAGGACTGCATACAGTCCAGTGAAAACATTCTTTTTTACGTATTTAAACCTGTAGACACCCTGTCAGAGCAGATGCAATAGTTTTGTATCATTTCAATTGTCAGTCAGTGAGACGAGTGGCTATCTGCTAATCGGTGCAGCTCTGCTCATAACTTCTGATTGATAAAGTGAGCTAATGCCAGTCTAAACTAAAATAGCAGGCTGATATTGCAGTTTCTGTTTACTGTGAAAACTTCTCACTGAACCCAAACTCTATGACTTTGTTAATGATACCTGATAAATAGAGCGGTTGTTTTCAAAAAGCAGGTAACCTGGCTTGTTATAATGCGAGAACCTCCAAGAACTATAAGCCTTTAATAGTCTAATTAACTGGTTCCAGTCCTGCCATTAAACACTGGGGCTATTATTAAGTGCAAAAAGGACCGCCACTGTTTTGGAAAGGTGTCTTAGTTGCTCCAAAACATGTCCCTAAAATAAATGAAATTATATATCAGATATTACAGTTTTATTAATATTACTATAATATTACATATTATAGTAATAAATACTGCATTAACATGAGACGTGGTTGTTTTGGTTGCAGTTTATCCAAGGCCTGCAGATTGTGTGTATGTGCACGTTTACTGTCCGTGTACCTGCCCTTCAGACCCATGAATACAAAATGATGGGATGAAATCCTCATGCACAAACACACGCATGCACACACAAACACGGTGTGAGCAGAATGAGGCTGGGAATTTGCTTGTGTATTATGTCCCCTGAAATTAAAGGTCAGTTCATGTGAGGGTTGATGGTGAACTCCAGTTGCACAATACATATTCTTCCTGTTAGCACCCACTTAAAAGTCTGTCTTTGGCCCTTTCTGTGTACCAAGCACATGCTTTTGGGGGTTCTTCATCAACACCCTATTGAAAAAAATGACTCAATAAATCCTAACCATCAGTTGAATGAGTGCTGAACAATAATGGTTGCAGTAAATGGCTTTAAACATTCTTACTTTGTATGAATCCTGTTGTTTTGTTGCTGCATCAGTTCAATCCCGCCAGAGGGTTTAATAAAGTCTCATTTTGTTTTAGGTGATCACAACATTGCCAGGTATGCGTTCTTTGTTTTGGTCTTCAGACAGCATGAAATATGACTACCATCAGCTGACTCAAAGCAACAACAGAACGGAAGAACTCCTCATCCCATTTAATGCCGTCTACTCATTGTTGCTTTTGCCTTTAAGTCATCATGACAGTGCCTAAAAGGTTATTATATATTCATTACAGTAATTAAACATTAAATTGAAAGATTACAAAATCAAAAACATTCATTTTAAACCAGAGAGAATAGCAAACAAAGTAAACACAAAAATGAAATAAAAAGGTTGGTTATTAGAGCTTTTAATCTACTGCATGTTGCTCGCTCATAACCTGGAAATTTTGGGAAAAATTAACAAGGTGACATTGCAGGCATTTTTATCAACTGTAAATTTTTGTTTCCGAAGCTCTGTGAAAAACCACACAGAGCATACCCCAAACAATCCTCCGCAAAATTGACTTTTATTGCATATGACCCAGTGACTGAGGGTCAAATCTGGACCGGAAGTCTTGCGACCACAGTGGTCACCCCCAGTGGCCATTTAAAAGAATGCAGCCAGGGAACCAGCAGGAGGTCTTCCTGCAGGCTTGCATTCGGCTGGCTGTGGAAGCTCTGCAAGTGTTTTGTTAGAAAAACATGGTTCCTCTGGCTTATCCTGAGCTGAGCACCACATGAAGAGTCCAACAGTCCAAATCTCTGAGCTGGCCAGGACAAAGGCAGGTAGACGGGCCCGGTGTTACATGTAGCACACGTGGGTGGAGAAACAGTTTCAGGTCTGGCCAGAGTGGAGAAGCAGTCTCTGGCTGGGGCCCAGCGTCAGTAGACACAAGCAGAGAGGTTGGCTTCTTTTATTGAGTTATTAAACAAAAGGTGAGGCTTTTTTTCAGGTGTAGCAGAAGTCCAAAAAGGCAGCAGACAGCAGAGTCCATAAATATGAACAGAGGACACGCTGGAGATGATAACAGGAACACAGTGGAAGGATAACAGGCATCATAACGAAGGGCAAAGGGTTGGATGATTAGGGGAGTGTGGAACAGGTGGGTAACAAAACAGGTTATCAAGAGATAACAAGATGAAGGAAGAAAAGCAAATGCAAAAGTATTGATGTCCCAATACATACAATTCTGACTATGTAGAAATATGTTAAGAAAAAGGACACAGAGTCACTAGAAAAAATATTGACAGACTTATTTCCATAGTTTACAAACAGAGGATGTCGAATACAGATCTACTTTTTTTTTTATATATAATTCTGTTTTGTTTGGTGGTTGTTTTGGAAACATGTTCTCAGACAAACAAATGTCGCGTCCTGCTGGTGCCTGCTCCAACGGGACTCATTGTTTCACGCAGCTTGTGTTACAATGGTTTTATTAATGAAGGGGGAGGCTCTAATCGTACAGTTTCAACTGTGTGAACATGTCAGTGTGTTTCTTTCAGCTGGCACACTGAAATCCAAATCAGCCACCGGGGTTAAAGCCAGGAGCTCCGAGCTTTATTGTCCCGTGTTTGTTATTTGTTGGTTTTGGCCTCATGATCATGTACTAAAGCAAAACTCCACCCAAAGTCCACGTCATGAATGGTATAATGATGTTGAAAAAAATACTTCTAGAAGATGCTGAACCCTTTTTTTTTTCCAAGTACACTGGTTACTATAGAGCTTCACTTGACAATCAGACGTATGTCCATGTTTGGACATTTTTAAGTAGAGAATCACTTTAATGCTTTATTGCTTTCGTTGGCCCTTAGGTCAGTGTTCCTGCTCTCTATCTGAATCTTTCATTTTTTGGGAGATATAGATTCCAAGGTTTTGTTGACGGCTCCAGCTCAGTTTCATGTATTCTACAAAGTAATTTTCCACAGAGTTTATATCACAGTCATAATGAAAAGCATCATAATTGGGTGGGTATTTTTGCTAAAGTTGCTGGCTCGCCTCCAGAAAGCATTCGTTCCCACTTGGCGTTTGCTAACATTGAGATTAATGGTTCAGTCTTTCAGCAGTGTTTTCTCAGTCATGCTGTTTTGATAGTGAATATTCCTCTGTCAGAGGTTGGCAGGGATGCGCACACATTGCGTGTTAATTCATGATGGCTGAGTTGACTAAGCTACCACTCTGTCTCTCTCTCGCCACCTATTTCTCTCCCTCTCCCTCGTCCCTGACCCATTTTATTGAACAGAGGAAGATGAACAACAAGTGTTTTGGGAACATTACATCCCGGCCCTCTTCCTCTCTTCCTTCCCCCCCCCCCAGCCTCTCCTCGCCATCTTGTCTTTTCTACCATAAGCCTCTCATCTATGCTCTCATCACCACCACCACCACCACCATCACCCTGCACTCCTCATAGAGAAAGAAATATTTTTAGACTGCTGCACACGCGCTCTTCTTTTCAACTTTGTTATTTGACCAAATGGAAGGTAATGTTTGGAGGTGATACTGTTGACAGAGCAGGTTGAGACTGGTTTAAGAGCAGATGTGTATCTGTGCAAAGTAAACGTATGAATATACGCCGCAGTTTTTAGTGAAACACCACCACGCAGCATCATGCAATAACGACCGAGATGTCACACCTCAGAACCTTTTGAGTCAACATGTGGTTATTTTCTCCTTCTAGTTAGACATTTTGCCCATTTCAACCTGCATCACATTTGTATTAGTTCTGTTAGTCCAACACTAACTAAAACTCTCAGATGTTAGAGGTTTTCATTAAAACGGGAAAAAAAAATGGTTAGAAAGAACTATTTTAGCACCAGAGTGCAGGGATTGTACACTCTCTGGTGACCTTTTTAGATGCACCTGTTCAACTGCGTGTTCAACAGGTGGGTTTCCAGACCACTCGGTCACAGTCCCATTCTGACCACTTGCTCTGTGCACATGCACATGCACATGCACATGCACGCTCTCCTACACATGTCTGTGTCACAACAGCGTGCCTTCAACTTAAGCGTCAATTATTTTGTGTGCAAATCGACCAATCACGTTCCTGTCCTGATTCAACACCGTGGGGCTCGGTCACTAAAAGCTCTTCCTCTGAATGTTGGGTTAAAGCTGAAGACCCAGATCTTTAATTAGGAGTGATTATTGTAAATGCACACAAACAACTGGTAAGAGACTGACAACCTGAGAGTCACTACAAAAACAACAGGAGACATTTGTAACTGAAAGAAGACTAATGCCGTCTGTTGTCGTGCGCTCTGCACCGTCCGCAAATCTCTTCTCAGATTTGGCAGATATATTAATGTGGGGTCAGAGAGGAAAAATGAAGCTTGGTGATCTGATAGAATATCTGATTTACCACAAAAGGGTAAAAATTGCGAATTTGCACACATTTTGCTTAATTGCAGCTGTTATTGGGAAAAATACATTGAATATGAATGCAGTTTGAGTCAGCTTGAATCGATCCTAGTGAATTCTACTGCCAATCATATATCTGTTATTAAAAAAAAAGTTCTTTTTGCTATCATCTTAACAACCGTGCTGCTTGCTGTCCCCATCATGCTCCAGGGTTTCACAGGACCTCAGGGTCTCCGTGACCCTATTTATTTATTTTTTTCTTATGCATAACGTGCAATTTTTAAAAAAAAATCACACTTAAAACTCATATCTGATTTAAGCAATGCAGTGTTACTGCACTCACTGCCATCAATGTCGTTTTCATAGTTTTTCAAATTAATCCTCAAGTTTATTGATTTTAATATCCTCCCAGCCTCATTTGCCTCTCATGCTGTGATTCCACACAGAGAAAATATACAGTTTGTGTGTGTGTGTTTGTATGTTTGACCAGATGTGTGTTTGGAGCATATAGTCACATAGATGATGGAAGGATGGGGCAAGAGAGTTGGAGAGAAGGGTTAGCTGTCACAGAGCAAAGGGCTAGCCGCTGGGGACGTAATGGAAAAATCACTCAAGATTACCATGAAACACAGGAAATGCTCTCAATTGGGCCTGATTGCAGTGTGTGTGTGTGTGTGTGTGTGTGTGTGTGTGTGTGTGTGTGTGTGTGTGTGTGTGTGTGTGTGTGTGTGTGTGTGTGTGTAAATAGAGCCCCTGACACCGTGAGCAGAGCAGCTCCTG
>VUQJ01012757.1:1523-17091 GCA_015108635.1 Andinoacara biseriatus
GTCTGAGAACAAGGAAATAGTCAAGCTAATCTCTGTGCTTGGCAGCTCCATCACCTCCACTAAAAAGGTACATGAGAGTTAATTGAAATATACTGGATAATTGATGGAACTAATCCAAATCTCAGCTGTACAGCTTTTTTGTTTTCTTAAAATCTTTTATACATATTTTTTAAATTTCTTTATTCCTCCTGTTTCAACAACATCTATGAACCATAATTACAGCAACTGTTATTTTCAGTATCTGTATTTCTGTGTGCCTGATAAATAGAAACGACGTTTAATTTTATATAATTTTTTTAGTGCAGTTAATTTCATTTATCTCATATATATAAACTCCTGTTGATATTAATGTGCAGGAAGTGGTGACTGCTATGGACCGCTTTAGCCGTTACCATCACATCTGGAGAAAAGACCGTGAAGATACCATGAAGACGTATGTTAAAATTCACCGCTCATATTTCGAGCAGATGCTTAAAATCTGTCATACTAGTGCTGTTTCTGTTTGTGTTTCATCCACAGATTCATCCAGGGGAACCCCTTGTTATCAGAGTTTGAGAGCCAGATCATTTTCTATCGAGATCTGGAGCGGGAAGTAAACTCTGAACCAGAGTATATTACTGTAGGGGCACTGGCGCTATTCACAGGTCTGATTATGTTATGTGAAACCAGCATAACTGTGATTTTATTGATTTCCAGCCAGTTAATTAATGATCTCTGCATGCTCATATTTCTTTCTGCCAGAACTCTTAAAGATGTCCCTCAATGCTGAAATCAAGAATTGGATGGTGGACTATGGACTTTACTGTAACAGGAAATACCGCTCAGAGATGGAGCAAATATTTGGTTTCATAGATGAAGCAGGAAAGAAACTCAATCGACAAATCAAAGACCTGGACGACATTCGTATTGCCATGGCTACACTGAAGGCGATCAGAGAGCAGCAGATATCTATTGATTTCCAAGTTGGACCCATAGAGGTAAACCACTGCATTGCATATTTCATACCATATGGTAGTTTTTGACTCTCTTTTTATACACACAATTACACACAGTGTAAATCACTACTCCTGTTTTAATAGTGTGGTCATAGGGAATTCCGGAATCCTGTATAAGAAACCTGGAAACAAATAATTACACATTTACAAATGCCTATTTTTATACTGTAACTGTCAGGTGGAGGTCTTAGTATCTTATTTTTCCTCACAGGAGTCCTATGCCATGCTTCATAAATACAAACTGTCAGTGGCTAAAGAAGAGTCTGACAAGGTGGATACTCTACGCTACACCTGGGAAAAGCTCTTGTCTCGGAGCACCGAGGTGCAGAAGGAGCTGACGGTCTTGCAACCAAAGTTCCGAGAAGAATTGGTCAACAATGTGGAGACGTTTCTGGGAGACTGCCAAAACTTTTATCAAGAATATGACGAGGTTAAAAAAAAATTGAGAGAAATTTCAGTTTTTAAAGACTCATCTGCACTCATTTTTACAGTTAAAATCTCAGACTTCCTTTGTGTCCATCTGTGGTATTTTGCTCCTTTCCCATCAGACTGTTTATTTAAATACAACAAAAATAGTTCAGTCAATTAGGTGATTAAGGTTTAGTTTGATAACAGCTATTAAAGAGACACTTTCTCCTCTCTGCTTAAGGACGGTCCTATGGTTGTGGGACTTGCTCCGGAGGATGCCAGTGATCGGCTGATCATGTTCCAGGTTAGTCACTGATTATGTGAGCTAAACAAAATGCAGAAATTATTTTGTCTGTCAGTTAGTACATATTTAGATCTGGCAATTGATCTTATGCCTGGCATTTATATCATTATTATTATTACATGATTATGTTTTTGTTCTCATTCTTTGCAAATGACAGAACATTGTTGTTGGGTTTTTTTTTTTTACTGTGTATAATTTATACTTGGGCACTTGTTTTAAAGTCCATCAGAGTCATAGCTGTCAAAGTATATCATTGAATATTATTCTACTTTTTTCAGCTAATCTTAGTCTGTTCTCCCCTTCAGAATCGATTTGATAACCTCTTCAGGAAGTACAACACTTATACAGATGGAGAGGAGCTCTTTGGACTTCCTGTTACCCAGCATCCTCAGCTACTGGAGATTAAGAAGCAACTGACTCTTCTGCAGAAGCTGTATGGCCTTTACAACAATGTCATTGAAACAGTCAACGGCTACTACGATATCCTCTGGGCTGATATCAACATCGAGAAGATTAATAACGAGCTACTAGAATTTCAGACAAGGTTTGACAGTTTATTTGTTCTTTTAAAATGAATTCAAGCAGCTTGAACTGCTTGTTGAACTGTTTTCACTACAGTTGGAGTAGCATGAGCTTAAAATGTGAGAATGGACAGGGAGACACTGCCAGGAATGATTATGCATCCTCTACTGAACCTGAAACAAACAAAACTATGTTTTGTTATGACTTTCTCACATTGCAATCAAGGCCTCTTATTACTGCAGGAAGCGGGTAATATCAAAGAAAAAATTAAAAATCAAATTAGATGATTTTCATTAATCCATCTTTGTCACAAACATCACTCCTGTTTTCAGGCATGATGGGAAGTTCTTTCACTTCAGTTACTATAATATGGAAGCTTGTTTCCAGGCAGCGGTAACTCCAAATTTTTGAGTTATTATTGCAAACTTTTGCCCCCCAAAAAAACCTTCCATACCCATAATCTGGTCTTCATCCGCACTGCATTAATATTTCAGTCTCACAGTCCAAATCTATGATATTCTGATGTTCAGCATGTGTCAAAGAAACACTAATTTTATCTAAAGAAATGAATAACACAGCTTTTTATATAGCTCGTCTTCATTACGTGACAATGAGAATCTAGTTAAACATTCGAAGCATTCAGCAGTCAGAAGGAAAGTATGAGCCTCAGTGTAGAAGAAGAGCTCTGGCACAAATGGTGGCTGTCTGCTGTGAAGGTGTTGGTTTGGTTGAGCTTCACACTACAGCTGTGAACATGTACTGGTGTGTGAACTTTTGAACTGTATATGTAAGGACCAAGTTGGCCATTCCAATTATTGTTGTGGGGTTAAGACCAAACTTGGAATGTATTTTAATAAATAGTAAATCTAATGCCGTTCATTTCAGCTTCATTTGACTTGAGCAGAGCTGCAGTGTAGTTTGGAAAATAGGTGTTCATCGTGAATTTGTTTGCATCCTGTGAACTACCAGGTGTCGCAAACTGCCGCGTGCCATGAAGGAGTGGCAGGCCTTCCTGGACCTGAATAAAACAATTAATGATTTCAGCGAGTCCTGCCCCCTGCTGGAACTCATGACTAACAACGCTATGATGTCCCGCCACTGGAAGAGAATAACTGAGGTTAGTGAAACACGGCCACTGGTGTACCACTGCAGCTGAATGTTATTATTGACTGAAATCAAGTCATCAGCAGCACCTAATGATGATGATAATAGCTGTAATTTGCCTCATTTTGTACCCAGGTGACTGGCCATACCTTTGAGGTGGAAACTGATACGTTCAAGCTACGTAACATTATGGAGGCTCCTCTGCTCAAGTATAAAGAGGACATTGAGGTACAAATGAATCATAGATACAAGTTTTGACTGTCGTCTCTATTTAAATGCATAAATTATGCTGAAATTATTTATGTCTCCTAAATGATGCTAACATTGTTTGGAGGGAATGCACATTTCAAAAAATCTGAAATAAGAATTTATAAGAATTTATTTGAAATAGGGATATCTCATTCAGTGCAAATTTGGTCGTCAATTCTTTTGTAAAAAACCGCAATATTATTTATTTTTTCAGTGCTTTTGTACTTGTTTGCCTTTAACATTTGCATTGCTGATGTTTGAACACATTTGGGTGCTTCTTCTGCAGGATATCTGCATCAGTGCTGTGAAAGAGCGTGACATTGAACAGAAGCTGAAGCAAGTGATCGCTGAGTGGGACAACAAGACTTTTACATTTGCCGCTTTTAAGACGCGCGGAGAGCTGCTGCTGAGAGGAGACAGCACAGCAGAGATCATTGCCAGCATGGAGGATAGCCTAATGATTTTGGGGTCCCTCATGAGCAATAGGTATGTCAGTGCTGAGTGTCATTATCATTAGTGTTGATGATGGCCACAAAACCTAAATGATGTGCTTCCACAGCTCTGGGATATCTACACACTGCAGGAGTTGTGCAGGTGTGTGTCACAAAGTAAGGCTAATTTGGAGATTTAACTTCTTTCTCAGGTACAACACCCCATTTAAACCTCAGATTCAGAAGTGGGTTCAGAATCTTTCCAACACTACTGATATCATCGAACACTGGATGACTGTCCAGAACCTGTGGATCTACCTGGAGGCTGTGTTTGTGGGTGGGGATATTGCCAAGCAGTTGCCTAAGGTGAATAACATCACAGGAAATAGTTCATATTAGTTATAGACATAGACTTTATAGGTATGTTTGCTCTCTTCTTCCTTTAATAAGGACAAGCAGGTTAACATTGTTTAAAGAGTGCACTTCTAAATTTCGAGCCAAACAACGTGCAAGTATTTAAAACAAACAACTAAATATTTAGACGCATAGCAGCTTTTTAAAAAAAATCACATGATACTCTGAGGATGAGGTAATTGACCAACTCACTCTTTTTTAGGAAGCAAAATGTTTCTCTAACATTGATAAGTCATGGGTGAAGATCATGATGCGAGCCCATGAAACGCCCAATGTGGTACAGTCATGTGTGGGAGATGAGACCATGGGACAGCTGCTTCCACATCTCCTCGAACAGCTGGAGATCTGCCAGAAGTCCCTTACAGGGTGAGGACAATAAACTAAAAACACCACCAAGGCCCACCTTTTCTAGGTCCTAATGAACTCATAAATATCCAACGTATGAAGGTTAGAATATTTTAAATGATAATCAGTAGGGAGATCAGGTGTGCTGACTGATTTTTTTTTTAAACTGTAAAGCTAGCTATCTGGTTTATTGTATTATCTGTCAGCTGCTACTATTGTAGATAACTTTTTTTAATCACGGTCAAACAGATACCTGGAGAAGAAGCGTCTGCTGTTTCCTCGTTTCTTCTTCGTCTCTGACCCTGCCCTGCTGGAGATCCTGGGCCAGGCCTCTGACTCCCACACCATCCAGGCCCACCTTCTCAACGTCTTTGACAATATCAAGAGTGTCCAGTTTCATGAGAAGGTGAACAATATGTTTGTTTTGTTGCCTGTCTGAAATACTTAGCCGTCTGTCAGGAGATATTTGCTGAACTAAAAGCTCAGACTAAATCATTGCAATAAGTATAGAATCAAATATAAGATCTACCTTAATGTCTTAGAACTTAATTGACTAATCAGAGGAATATGGAATCAGAAAAAAAGCACTTGTCATGATAAAAATAAAAATAATCAATATAATAATCAATCTAATCAATTACACACGTTACCTTTCACAGGTATATGACCGTATTCTGGCCGTGTCATCCCGGGAGGGAGAGACTGTGGAGCTGGACCGTCCTGTCATGGCCGAAGGGAACGTGGAGGTGTGGCTCAATGCTCTGCTGAAAGAATCCCAGAGGTCTTTGCATCTTGTGATAAAAACGGCAGCTCTGGCCATCGAGGATGCAGGCTTCAAGTTAATTGAATTCCTCAAATCCTTCCCTGCTCAGGTACGTCACTGTTGAGTTCAAGGGAGCAATCCACAAACATTTGCAAATATTAAATCTACCAAAACACCCTGTCCTGTGACAGACTACGAACTGCTCAAAAACAGGAACCTATGTGACCTGCAACTAACATTATGACAAACTATAAAACCGATTTTGAAAAAGTTGGGATGCTGCCTAAAATGTAAATAAAAACAGAATGCAACGATTCGCAATTCTTATAAACCCATATTTTATTTACAATAGCAGATTTAAAATATATCAAATGTTTAAGCTGAGAAAATGTACCAGTATTATAAAAATATGAGCTCATTTTGAATTTAATGGCCGCAACACATCTAAGAAAAGTTGTGAGAGGAGCAGCAAGTCTGGATAAGTGAGTGATAGTAAAACGCAACAACTGAAGGAACATTTTGCAACTAATTAGGTTGATTGGCAACAGGTCAGTAACAGGACGTACAAAAAGTGGTAAACGTGGCCCTGTCACAAATACAAAAACAAAATGAGCTAATATTTTTCCTATAAATGGAACATTTATAGTTTAAACATTTGATATGTTTTCTGTGTTCTAGTGTGAATAAAATATTTTACACAGCATCCCAAGTGTTTTGGAATTGGGGTCGTAATTTTCTGGGATATTCAGTAGATTTTGGGCTGTGATACTAAACCACTATAGTATCCCTTTATTAAAACAGTTGTGACATTTTAAAGGTCCTCAATGTTTTTGGCCATCTTGACACGTGTTTTGTGATTTGTACATTGATTTAGGTGGGCTTACTGGGTATTCAGATGATATGGACAAGAGACGCTGAGAAAGCACTGACCAATGCCCGATATGATCGCACCATTATGTCCAAAACCAACCAGCTCTTCCTGGATATCCTTAACGAACTGATTGGCATGACCACAAAAGACCTGGAGGCTGTGGAGAGGACCAAGTATGAGACCCTCATCACTATTCATGTCCACCAGAGGGACATATTTGATGAACTGGTGAGTATGTTGATCATTCAATAAAACAAGGCCAGAGACATCCGGGCTGGGATCAGTGAGACTGACACTGAGCCACGCACATGCAATTTCTGCTCAAGATTAGAATCTCCAGCTTAAAATAGCAACTGCTCCGTGTAACTGTGTTTGATATTCAGACTCCCCGGGGCCGCCATGTCAGAATACAAAATGATGTTTACTGCAACGAGTAAATTCTGTCGAAAGCAGTCAGGCTGTTTTTAATGGCAGCCAAGTAATATTTAAAGTCAGGACTGTGTTTGAATCTCCACTTGAGGCATAATAAGAGTGTTGCTGATCCCCAAGGTTAATAGAACCAGTTTGTAGAAACTTTATTTGGATGTGTTTTTTTTTTTAATCATTTTGATTTATTCCCCTCATACCTGCATTAATTTATTCTGCTCTGTTGCCCTTGTTCTGTTTATTTCGAAACACCTTTTTGCCTCTCCTTCCTCTCCAACAACATATCATGTTGCTGCTTTTCTATCCTCATATACATTGAATTTTTTTAATCTCTGCTATTTATTACCATTCTAATATTTTCCTTTTTTTACCTTTTTCCCCTTTGCATTTTTTCCCCTTTGCAACTTTATCCTGGACTTCGCTCTCCCCTCCTATCTCTCTCCCCTCTCCTTTACCTTCCTTTCATCCCATTTTCACTTCATGACCTCTTCTTTCATCCTCCACTTGCCTGCCTCTCTTCTCTTTCCACCCTTTTAATGCAACCTTCCTGTCACCGAAATCCCTCCTCATACATCCTGCCCTTTCTACCTTTCCTCTCGTCTTTTTATCCTGCTTTCATCTCTCCTTTCACACAATCTTCTGACTGGTGCCCTTCAATTTCTTATTCTTCACATGCCATCTCCCTTCTCTGTGCACTTCATTTCCCTCCCCTTGTCTCCTTCTGTCTTCTCCTTCCCTCTACAACATGCTTCTGTGTTCCTCTCTCATCCTTATCCTTTCTCTACCTAGTGCCAGTTGCATGTCAAAAGCCCCGGTGACTTTGAGTGGCTGAAGCAGTGCCGTTTCTACTTAAATGAGGACTCGGACAGCATGATCATCAGCATTACAGATGTGCGCTTTGTCTACCAGAATGAATTTTTGGGCTGCACTGAGAGGCTTGTCATTACACCTCTGACAGACAGGTAAAACATCATTTATGAAGACATAAGTGCCCTGCCTTTGTAACAAAGTCAGAACTTCTCTAATGCAAAGGCACTGTACATGCTGCACCACACACATCACAGTCATCTTAGGAAACCACTTTAGATACATGCTGGTATCCTTAAAGTAAATGTTCACTGTAACATCAAGTTTCATGAAAAACTTTCTATGGTTGACTAATGACTGGATTTGCCAAGCAGCGATAAAAAGACAATGCAAGGACTGTGAAGATAAGACATCACAAAGCAGGACAAGGAAGCCTTCCACCTCTCATCACCTCTGTTACTAACAGGAGATATGAATGACAGAAAGAAAAGGAAAGAAGATGAGACGTAGCGAGGCAGACAGCAGTCCAACAACAAGTAGCGTCTGAGTAACAGACACAGAGAGTAAAATATGAGAAGAGACAGGGAGAAAAAAGATGAGGAGAGACAAGGAGGAGATGTGAAGGGACAGCACTAGGGAGGGAGTTACTAGCCAACATCAGACAGCAGCTCTCCAAAGAAGCGGCATACTGCCCTTATGGCTAGAGGCGCCAAGACAGTCCTGATTTTCCTTCATTTTCTCATGCTATCTTTCTCTGCCTGAAACCTATAAATACTTCATTCTCTTCAGTTAGTATTTGATTTACTATTTACTGCTTTTCCTTGCTATCATTGTACGTCAGCCTCCTCTGCCGCCGCATCACCTTTATAAATAGGTAAAGGTGTAATTGGTACCAAATGGAGGCAAAAGGATTTTGGTATGAAAAAAAAATCTGGTTACTGAGTGGTCAGATTTGTTCTAAATTCTCTGAAGAGCACAAAATATGTCAATATCATTGCTTTACTATGATTTTTACCCTGACGTCAGTCATGTAAGAAAGAGGGAGACCAGTGGCCAGAGGGCTAGGTCCGCTTGTCATCCTCATTGCTGATGTGTCTTTGAGCAAATCAATGAATCCCCTTTTAGCTTCAGGGTCAGTGTTCTAACACTTAATCTGACCTCAAACCTCCTTTTGCAGAATAAGATCATATTCACATTAGTATTATTTGTACTGACATATACGACATTATCATTGTATTTGTGTGTCTTCATTTGCACAGGTGTTACATCACCTTAGCCCAAGCTCTTTTTATGAGTATGGGTGGAGCCCCCGCTGGTCCAGCTGGAACAGGTATGACTGAAAAATGAGTCTCATTTTTTTCTTTTCTTTTAGAAATTGCACAGGAAGGATCATGGATGTGACACTAGAAGTAAACGACATTAAATTAAATGAACAACTAGAATTGGCATACACAACTTGTGAATGCTGAATGGGACAGAAATATTAAAAAGCTGTTCCAAAATCAAGCTCAAGGTTCACCAAGGACTAAAGTAATTGAATTGAACTGTATGGGTAGATTACCCTTCTAGACTCCAGATACAATTAGACAACACAGGCAATTCAAAGGAAGAATCAAACAATAGATCTGTCTCAGGGAATTACTTCATTAAAGAGTTAGCTTTAATCGTTTCTCTGATGGCATCATTTGTTGTCAAGTTTTTTATCAGCATACAAATGCTTGTGTCTCAGTTTAGGTTGTGAAATTTTTGTCTTTTGTTATTAGGAAAGACCGAGACCGTAAAAGACATGGGTCGCTGTCTGGGAAAGTATGTTGTGGTCTTCAACTGTTCTGACCAGATGGACTTCAGAGGCTTGGGGAGAATATATAAAGGTGAGAGTCAAAAAAGCAAAGTCGTGCAATAACGATATTGCCAGAAAATGGCACCAGAAAAAAATTTAACGGTTTGGTATCTGTCTCTTTTTTTTTTTTTGAAAATGAATCATAACTGTGTAGATAAAAATACATAAACAGACAACATGTAATGTAAGATATCTAAAACAGTTTGATTAGTTCTAGGACTACAAAGCTGTGTGTGTGTGATTTCCAGGTCTGGCCCAGTCTGGTTCGTGGGGCTGTTTTGACGAATTCAACCGCATAGAACTCCCAGTTCTTTCTGTGGCAGCCCAGCAGATAGCGGTAGTCCTCACCTGCAAGAAGGAGCGTCGAAAAACCTTTATCTTCACAGATGGAGACACTGTAGATATGAACCCAGAGTTTGGCATCTTCCTTACCATGGTCAGTAACACCAACATTGCTGATGTCTCAGTCAGACTGGTCAGAGGGGGATGTATGGAGGATGCAGTTCTCAGTATCAATAAATTACATCTCAGCTCACTGAGTGAATATTGGGGTTTATCAGCTATGTCTGTTTGAGAAGGGGAAACACCAGGGTGCATTCATGGACGTCACAAGAATCTTTACTTTTAGCTGCTAGATTGATGCAAAAATGGAATCGAGCTGTAGGATGTAATATTTTACAAGTCGGTTTGTGAATTAAACACAAGCGCCCACCTGTTATTTCATGTGATTTATTTCACAGAGTAATAGTTACACCACTTTATCTCCTTGCCTTTTTTGATGTCCTAAGGCAAGTCATTAAACATAACAGTGGAATAATTCTTCCCTGTGGCGAGAGGGATCAGAAATCATTTTCCTCTTCCTTACTCTGTGTGTGTGTGTGGGTGTGTGCGTTTGCGTGTGTGTGTGAGCGTCTGTATAGACAAGCTCTGGAAAAAGACTATGTCTGTATGGATACAGGCCAGTGTTTGCGATGAAGTTTGACCACATTAAAGCATAAACATCTCTTATTTTTCCACTCTCCGTGTAATCAGAATCCAGGTTATGCAGGCCGTCAGGAGCTTCCCGAAAACCTGAAGATCAACTTCCGCACTGTGGCCATGATGGTTCCAGACCGTCAAATCATTATTAGGGTAAAACTGGCCAGTTGTGGGTTCATAAACAACATGGAGCTTGCACGCAAATTCTTCACACTTTACAAGCTGTGTGAGGAGCAACTCTCCAAGCAGGTATGAAAACGGAATTTGGAGTGCAGTGATAAGTGGAAAGTGGTAGAACGTGCAGGGAGTGTGGGAGCATTTCCAAGCAACAGCTAATGCATAAAAAGGCTTCCTGACACCCAGAACTGATGTGCTGCTGTATTCGGAACGTAGGGTTTGTTGCTTGTAGAAATATGGTCAGAAATGAGGATAGTTTGGAGCAGGTGTCCTTGTCACATGATTTAATAATGCTAAACACAGTCGGGCACATATCTGCAGCCTCTGACTGGCTGTAGATATGCCCTTCTGTTAAAAATATTTAATGCTGTTGTTTAGAAATCAGTGTTATTACGGTTGCACAGATTTCTGTAAATGTAAATGAAATTAATATTATATTTGCGGATGTTCAGGTTCACTATGATTTTGGCCTGCGTAACATTCTGTCAGTTCTGCGAACACTGGGCGCAGCCAAGCGAATCAACCCCGACGACACAGAGTCCACCATTGTCATGAGGGTTCTAAGGGACATGAACCTTTCAAAACTCGTGAGTCTACAAAGTATACAATAGGTTATCGAAGTATCATTTTGTCTGCATTTCATATTTTCATGGGGTTTTGCAAATTTGTGTGCACGTGTGTTTAGATCGACGAGGATGAGCCACTGTTTCTGAGCTTGATTGAAGACCTCTTCCCAGGCATCCAACTCGATAAAGCGGGCTACCCTGAACTGGAAAAAGCCATTGACAAACAGGTAGAAGGGTTTGAAGAATGAGTTGATCTAAAAATTCAGAGTTACACTAAGATTGCAAGATGGAGGAACAGAAAAGGGGAAACAATGAAAAGAAGCAGAAAGAGAAATGGGAAGGCTGAGGAAAAGTGGCCAAAAGCCTAATGGAGAGTGAGGCCACTGTATTTTTCCTGACAGAACATCGAGAAGGATACAAATGGTGGCATTTATTATTTGTGAGGGATCTAACTTAAGTGATCTGTGAAAAACACAGTGTTGGAAGTGAAAGATACAGTTCAAATTTGGGCCTTTTGGATTCCATGTTGTTTTGTTGATGATCAGTTAATCAGTTGCATTTGATTGTCAGCACCTGGGAGCTACTTAGCCCATATACTTCTGCATTTTTGGCTTAAGTTTTGTTAAACAAATAATAACACAGTGTAATCTGTCATGCTTTGTAATTCATGTAATTTATGTATGTACCTGCTAAAGACCAGATTATTTTTATTATGTCCTGATGTGTGAAGCTTAAGAACTGACAGAGGCTGTGCTTTGTTTTTACTGTATGCAATACAGGATAAGCATGATTGTTGCAATATTTTGTTCCTTCAGGTCGAGGATGCAGGTCTAATCATACATCCTCCTTGGAAGTTAAAGGTCATCCAGCTGTTTGAGACTCAGAGAGTCCGACACGGCATGATGGCCCTGGGGCCCAGTGGGGCTGGAAAGACAACTTGTATATGCACACTAATGAAAGCTATGACAGGTAGGATTTAGTGTATTTTATGGCACGCATGCTTAAAGAAAAAGACACCAACTTGTGATGAGCTGACTGATGTTGAAGCTTGTCTTGAATTTAGGATGACAGCTCAAAAATGAACAAAGTTATTGTTTTCATGTCCATGGGGGTTAGCGGTTACATCATCACACTGGCATCTACTGCACTGTAGACACAAATATGTAAACAAGATAACTGAAGAAGAATACTTGGAACAGATATCTGATTACATTTTGGAGTATCTTAAGAAGGTAAAACTTGTTTTTTGCTTCTTTGCTTGTTGATCATAAACCACATACGTGACTTTGTTTCATGAAGCACACGACAAGAAATGAGGCAAGAAGAAACGAGCTGTTGTTGTATTTGGTCCATTAAATATTTTAGCTTTACGAACACAGAAAATGTCTCTGCTAATATCTGCTTTCCTCCCAGAATGCGGTCAGCCTCACAGAGAGATGCGCATGAACCCCAAAGCCATTACTGCCCCTCAGATGTTCGGCAGACTGGACGTGGCCACAAACGACTGGACTGATGGAATCTTCTCTACACTGTGGAGGAAAACGCTGAGATCAAAGAAAGGTCCAAAAAGTTTCTTATTCTGCACTTATTTTATACTTGGGCATTAAAAACAGTTAACTAATATGTTATTACAATGTTGATCCATGTTTTAATATTTTGGGACATAATTCAAAGCATAAGAAACCACTGTTTAATCTTTCTATTTAGTTCCAAGCCTACACAGGTAATTAAAAATGCATGTGGGAAATGGCGTATGCATTACAAGTATTTGCTTTTATGTGTCTAAGTACAGATTTCATTTATTAATAATACAGTATGTTCTGATGGTGTTTTGTATGTCTGTGAGTAGGTTGCATTCCACATATTTGTAAAATATTTTTGGACTCCTACTCCCTGCTTATTTGTGTCCCTTGCTGCTTTGGACAGAGTGAATTGCAGTGTAGAAAAGTAGATGTAGAATTGTGCAGGCTGTGTGAGTTCATTATGTTTGAACTGATACAGAAACAGTCTCGTGTGTGTTATCCGTTTTAGTAAGTGCTGTGTAAAATGGCTGCTGGTGGCTTGTGCGTATAGAAATAGTCATATTCAATTTATCGCTCAGAATTAAGGACTGGAGTTTTCAGTCAAGTTTTAAATTAGCAGTAAACACATCCATAGGAACAAACAAGCGTATAAATCACACAGTGGCGTGAACCACATTCATTAATTCATTAACAGCAGCTGTGTTGTGTAATTTTGACTGTCAACAATGTTGATTATTTTCCAAAAAAGAGGACGATGAAGAGGAGAAGGAGATTTCTTTTTATATTTTCAACTCCAGAAGAAATGACTCAGTTCTTGCTTTTCTTGCAAACAGATAGCTCATGACTGCTGGTTGGCCAAGGAACTCTTTTGTTTGCACTAATTGCATATTCAGAAGCGTAGCTTGCTTTTGCCTGAGGGTGACAGCGCAAGGTCTTCACATCACATTGTTTTCATAATTATATAAATAAACACTTTTTTCCTTCACAGGAGAGCACATCTGGATAGTCCTGGATGGACCAGTTGATGCCATTTGGATTGAAAATCTAAATTCAGTTTTGGATGACAATAAAACTCTCACACTTGCAAATGGAGACCGAATACCAATGGCTCCCAACTGCAAGGTGGTGTTTGAGCCACACAACATTGACAATGCCTCTCCAGCCACTGTGTCACGTAACGGCATGGTGTTCATGAGCTCCTCTGTGCTCAACTGGACTCCTATACTGGAGGTGAGCGAGCTAAATGAAAAACCTAGTCTTATTTTTGTTTCCCTTTGTAAACATCTGAAATGAAGGCATATTATGAGAATAATGGGCAAATTATTAAAAAAAAAAGTTCATGTTCAGGTTTAACATGCCAGTCAATAATAATAATTTGTCTTAGTTCAAAAGACTTTGGTTTTGTTTACAGGCATATGAACCATATAATTTAGAATTTGTGTACTTCATGTAGTTTTGACTAAATAGTATTGTTTTTGCTGCTTCTAGGCCTGGTTGAAGAAACGGTCCCCGAATGAAGCACAGGTACTGCGAGCGCTCTTCTCTTCATCTTTCCCCAAGCTCTACCGCTTCTGTGTGCAGTCACTGGAGTTCAAAATGGACATGTTAGAGGCCTTTGTCATCATGCAGTGCATAAACATGCTACAGGGACTCTTACCATCTAAGGTAAGGTTATAGCCCAGCAGGAATTCTCATCTGCTGGGAATAATTTCACACAAACAGCAACTTATATATTTTTCACTGATAATGTACCGTTAAGACAAAGTAACTCCTGAAGTAGAAGTAGAAAAGCAAAGTGATGACAAAGAAATCACCATGAGATGTTTCCAGAACCTTTTTTAATGCACATTTATACCCATTTTATAGGCTACCACTCATTTCACGTGTTAATATTCACATATTAACTTTTAAAGTGTTCCCCTCTTCCCGGGGTTCTTTAATCAGCCACCAAATCGCTTAAAATCTTAAAATGGATATCAATTTCCAGGAGCAGTGTGGTGATTTATCCAAACAGTTCTTGGAGCGGCTGTATGTCTTTGCTCTAATGTGGAGTGCTGGGGCCTTACTCGAACTGGATGACCGGAGGAAGATGGCGGACTGGCTTAGAACAAACGAGAGTATTGATCTAAACTTGCCAGACATTCCTCCTGACAGTGAGGACATCATATTTGACTACTACGTCACGGCAGATGGTAATCATGCCTTTATTAACCATCAATCAGATGCCGTTTTTTTAGTTCCTGGACAAGTGGAAACATTATGCTACATGTTGTATTTATGGAAAGTCTGCATGTGTATGTCAAATAATTTTTTACAGCAAGGCACTGTGGTTCTTCATTTGGAGTATTACTTTGAACCGTTATTATCATATTTTGTGTCGATCTCTACACCAAACTTGTCCTGTATTTTTCCAGGTCATTGGGTCCACTGGAACACCAGAGTGGAGGAATATGTTTATCCATCCGAATTCACACCAGAGTACAGCTCCATTTTGGTCCCCAATGTGGACAATGTTAGAACAGACTTCCTAATTCAGACTATCGCCAGGCAGGGCAAGGTATAGTTACCAATAAAAGTAGTGTATATCAGTGTATTTGCATTGTGTACAGTGTAGTATGCTGGGTATATGTTTGTATATGCCGACAGAAGTAAACGCAGTAAACATTAGTGATCTGCTTCCACTGGCAACCATACATGCCCGTGCCATAACATTGCGTCTACCGTGTTTGATAGATGATGATGTGCTATTCTCTTCCTTTTCTTCTCTTTACTTTTTTCTTCCTATCATGCTGGTACAAGCGATCTCAGCTTCATCTGTCACATTTTTTTTTTTTTTTTTTCAAGA
>VUQJ01012762.1:1584-12411 GCA_015108635.1 Andinoacara biseriatus
AGACTTTCATGATCGTTGTAGACATGTGATGCACCCACCATGCCTGAGACTTCTGTTTCTATTAATCTGGCCAGTATTCATCTTCAGGGTCGCAATCCTGTGGTCACATGGGGAAATAAGTAATTGAATTGTGACAAAGCGGATATCTTGTTACAGTTCAGGTAATCTCTAGAATGATTTTTCTTACTGAAAGCTTTCGGACTTCCTGTTGGTGTCATCTTGTAGTCTCATTGCTATTGATCACCTGTGTTTTGAGCAGGTTTTAGTTTGTGTAGAGAGCAAATCTTGAACCCCAAAATGTCTGAACAGTATTCATCTTCCATCAGCTATCTTTGGGTTCTGCTTTTTCAAATGTGTCTGCATTATTAAACAATGTCTGGCAAACAGAACAGGATTTCTTAGCCCAGATATCGGTTGGTTAAACTCATAAACTGTATGTAAAAGCTAAAGTCAGGGTTTGTTAAGTCTGTTTTCTTTCTTTTTGACTGGTCCAGTTGTTTAGAAGTTGCGATAGCATCGGCCTCGTCGCTTCTGTTCAACCATATTTTGCTTCTTTCTCTTCATCTCCCAATTAACACCTCCTCCCATCTAATCCGGAAGTGACTTCACCTGTTTGGGAGCCTATGTAAGCCGGTTTCCTCCCAAGATGGCGATGCTCCCCTCATGGTTGGTGCCGGGCGAGCACCCAACTTAGCCACATGTTGGTTATAGGTTAGCACTTAGTTTCCTTATGTTCTTTCTTTTTTAGGTCATGGTTAATAAATGGGTCTGATGAAAACTGCTGCTGTGTGGATTTCCCTTCTTTGTTGTGTTCTAAACGATCTGGGCACAACAAAGTGGATTTAAAAAAGAAATGACTGTCAGCTCCATGTTTTGTAATTCCTGATCCCCATTAGAGTCAAACAGGAGGACAAAGCAGAGTATGCTTTAGGGTGAGCTTACCTCATGATTGACAACTTTCTAGCATATAACATCCAGCTCAGGGGTGCACAGTGGGATTTTAGTAAATAATGGCTGTCATCATGGCGGCTACATTACCTCCGTTTTTGCTGCCTGTAGTTGCACCAGAATGCCTGAATTATCGTCTTTAGCCCCAGACAACTAGTCAACAGAGTAACCAAACTAGAACCAGATTGCGGTTCAGTAAAGATAAGAGATATTATTCAGTTTCATATAATGTTTTCTTTCATTCATAACACTTAGTGTAGTATAATTAACAGTACCTTCAGAGGCTACTTGGGGCCCTTGATGATAAATGATTCAGAAACTACTAGTTTTATTTTATTTTTTTTACTGTAGTTTTGCTAGTTTTGCATTTGTTTCCGGTTCAGAAATAATGAATACACTGTCACATTATGGCATTTCTATTCAACTTATTTGCGGATGCACACAGAGAACTACTCTGTCAGCTGCCTTATGTAAGAATAGAACACCCTTTGAACATGGTGCAGCGTCCTACTTGCAATACTTGTCATATTCACCAAGCTTATTTTCCATATGATTGGGACACTGAAGGCAATCAGTGATGTATTGAAAATGGCCTGTGTTCTGCTTGGTCTGTCTGTTGTGACAGCCTGTGGCTGCACATTCCCGCTTCTCAAGAATGTTGAAGAAATTCTACTTCTCAGCCTCCCTTTGTGTCCCATCCACTTGATAACAGAGTTCTGTGGATTTTCCATTTTTCCCATGAAGCGATCTCCATTGATCATGAGGTGCGAGCAGGCATTGAGGTTGTCTGGCTGACTGAAAGCAGTATGCTCTGATAAGATTAGGGTGAGCATTACTGAATGGGAAGAGGCACTTGCACATAAGTGAAGCAGCAAGCAGGATGAATTTGAAGTGCTTGGATGGCACTGGTGAGACAATTACTGTTGTGTGCCAAGGCCGTGTTTGCAAAAACGCATGCATGAAAATGAGCAGGGAAAATGGAAAATGTGGCATCTTTTGAAAGTGAAGTCTTCATCCTTTGCTGCAGGTTTGCAAAGCACACAAAGCTTTAGATTCAATATTTTCTCCAAACCATTTGCCCTTGCTTTGAAAAGAGACAGTCACTAAAGAACGCCATCCTTCTCTGGAGAGTCAGCTATTATGAGACTACAATTTTTATACCAGTGACACTAAGCAATATTTGCTCTCTCATATCCTGTGCCTTGCCAATTAAGCTTGCAATATGGGCTGGAGGATATACCATAAATTAATAGAGCTGCATCTGAAGAAAAAAGAAATGAGACCATGAAAAGCACAACATCAATATGAGCACACACATACAAGTCAGTGAAGATATTTAGAGAAAAGAACTTTATCTTGTGGCAGCACTAAAGCTTCTCCTTCTTTCTGTCCTTTCACTTAAATTGTGACAATCTACATCAGTTGTTTTTGGATTGTGAAGTTTTTATATACTCAAGTTCTAATACATAAACCTTTGCAAACGAGGGCACGAAAATAAAGCAGGACTGAAGAAACAAGTGGGTTTGACAATTTTGTGACCTTTGCATACCTATCTGCTATATTGGGCATGTGCACACATGAAATATCCAAATCTAATCTAAGAGGAAGACTATCATCACATACACTGAATATGGTCATGAGACTATGAGCCCAAATCCTTTCAATTTTAGAGCGGAACCTTCACCTATCCATTTGTTTCCCAGTGTCTGTGAGGTAGAACATAAGTTGAGGCCGGAATCTGTAATAGAATCCGGTTGGGTGCTGTTGTCTAAATGCATACTCTGAGTAAACCACCTAGTAGCTAAACAGTAGGAGTATGTGTAAAACTAAGTGAACTTTGACATGAAAGGAGCATGCACTGCAGCCTTTTAATTGTTGCGAGATCATGCTGTGCTCTTTGTTGATCTTACTATTTGGCCCTGTACTGCCTGCCTACATGTTTTTTTAAGGTTTAATTATCCTTAGTTTAGTTCTGTTTTTCATTCCCGGGCCACACTGACTACAATTCCCTTTTGCTTTGAGTCCATTATTTTTTGTAATGATTTATACTGAAAATGTTTTCATCATTTTTTTACAGGCCTAATTAGGGTTCACTATGATTGTATGTTTGTATGCATACTGTATATGTATATAAACTTCCCCTAAAAGTAAGGAAATTTGTGCTTGGTCGATTATTTCTTTGTTGTAACAATGCATCTTGGCAATAAATCTATATTTCCCTATAAATGGAGCCACATTTGTAAAGAAAATATATTTGTGGGTTGAACAGCACAGTTCAGTATGTGGGTTGTGCACAAGAATCGGATGTCACTCAAGTTCGTATGCGTGTGAAGGCAGACGAGCAAATACTTTTGGCAATATAGTGTAGATGGATAGATACTTTATTGATCCCACAAGGGAAATTATTGTGCTACAGCAGCAGAATAGCAAAGGCTACAATAAATTAACAACAAAGTTAAAGTGCCACATGGGGAATAGTGAGAGCCTTCTACTATGAGAGAGTAAAAAGATTTTGCATGTACGACAGTGATTTTAATAAAAGAAAAGAAAAGAAATAAAAAATAAAAGTGAAGTTAGTTAAAGAATAAAAGTGAGACTTACATTGTGCAAAACAGTAGTGCGAATTGTAATAATAAGTTAGATATACACTATAAATCTGAGAAACAGCTGCAAGAAGGTATAACACAAAAATCTTATTCCTGACAGGTGTGTTCACCTGTCACAGAAAGAAGAGTTATTATACAGTTTCATAGAGAAAAGTAGGAGTGATTTCTTGAAACCTTCTTTATTGCAGCAGGGTTGAATCAGTCTGAAGGAGAAGGAGCTCTGCTGCCTCAGTCGTGTGGAGTGGAGAAGGTGAGATGGATTGTCCATGACAGAGAGAAGTTTGTTTAGTGACCTCTTGTCCCTCACAGACTCAAATGCCTCTAAAGTCTGGCCAACGAAGGCTCTAGCCTTGCAAATCAATTTGTTGAACCTGCTGGCATCTCTGGTGTCTCTGGCACCATCTACAGCAAAGTAGATGGTGCTAGTTACAACAGACTGGTAGAAGATCTACAACATCTTGCTGCACGCATTAAAGGATCTTATTGGATTGGATGGTCTACAAAAAACAAGGCATATGGGCAATTTAAAGGTTTATTCAGGGGCCTCAGTAGCATGTGGAAGAACCATACACAGCCACAACAGCCTGGCACCTCATGCTGGTCGCCACCTTGGTCGCACACTGCTGTGGGATGGCATCCCATTTTTCAAGCAGCATTTGTCACAAATCAGTCAATGTTGGTCATTCTGGCATGAACTGCATGCCCACGCTGATCCCAGAAGTGTTCAGTGGGGTTGAGGTCAGGACTGCAGGCAGGCCATTCGATCCTCTCCACTCCCAAATTCTGGAGGGAGTCTCCAATAAACCCCGCTCTGTGGGGGTGACCACTATCATCTTGGAGGATAGAGTTCGGTCCCAGCCTGTGGAGATATGGAATTGCCACTGGTTGAAGAATCTCCACTTGTTATCTCTCTGCATTGAGATTGCCTCCAATGATGACAAACCTGGTTGTCAGGTACCAGGAGCTCAGAACAAAAGTCAATAGCAGAACAAGCTGTTTGGCATTGGCAGAGAAGATTTGGTAAGTTTTTCGTGGGCGGGACCCACATACTCAACTCTGCTGCTCAACCTGCAAATGCATTTTTCTTAAAATGTGGCACTATTTAAGGGGAAATAAACAGGCTTTCCAGAGGTCTAAAATTTATTTCCAAGAAGCATTTTTACAACAAAGAAATAATCAACCAAACACAAATTTCCTTAGCTTTCAATTTATTACATAAAAACACTAGATTACTAAAGCCTAAAGCTTTCCCATCAATAACACCTCATCAAAGCAACAAAGAACCAGTCAAGAAAATTTTCACAGATAACAGGATTTCTGCAAGTCCTGAGCTTCGTATGGCAGGTGGACAGCACCACTGGAATCGAGTCCAACGTTAAAGTTTACCAAATCCCCAACCCCCAAGGAAAACCCTGGACAAGCTTTAGTTCTTGTCCAAATTAGACATTAGACTGTACTTGGCTGAACCTGAATCTGTGCTGATTTATTGCTACTCTCCAGAGGCCCTCTAGCTACCCACCCCACCCCCTTCAGTTATCAGTAAGCTATGTTTTCTGTTTGCCAGCCACCTCCTGTCCAGTGACTGTTGTCCGACAGACAGGGCTTTAGACAGGTGCTAGGCTCTGACATTTAGACCCCCATTGTCCTCGCCTCCTAATCCTTCTATTGTGAGCGATTAGCAATATCCTGGTCCCTCAGCTCTGGAAGAGGCAAACAGGCTGTGTGGGATGGGAATCGTGCCACAAATGAACAAGGACAATGCTGCGTCACTAACTACGCTGTCTAATTTCATTATGCTGACATGTTAGTGCTTCATTGGCTGTGTGTGTTGGGGCCTGATATAGGAAAGACAGATTGCACATGATAGACAGCAGTGGTCATTTTTATGGGCAGGTCAGTTCTTTGTCTAAATAATTTTGAATGGTGCTGCTTTTTTATAATAGTCGTGGTTTTTCAGATGGTTAGGCTGCTTTGCTTGAAGCACGAGTTCCTCTATCTTCAAATAATACATTCAAAAATAATAGGATATCATCAATATGATATGATATGGTAGACAGTACATACTGTACTGAGATTGATGACTAATAGATAGACTCATGTTTCACACTGATACCCTTCAATCCAGCAAACAACTCTCAAGCAAAGGATGCTGTATAAAAGAGGGAAAGGAGCTTGAAAGGAGATATTGACAAAAGTAGCCTGGAGCAGACTGAGGGGGCATGAGGGAGAGATGGGGAGTTATTTGTCTAACTTAAGCCACGATCATCTGCTGTTGCTCCTTACCAACAGAGTGAAGTCAGAGGTTCAGTCTGCAGATCCATGTCAAGCTCTGACAGTGATTTAAAGCCTTGTGCCCTTGGTTTAGCAGTGGCCCACATGAATGTCAACTAGTGCATTGCCTAATATTGAAAATGGTGTCTGGCACCTAAGCCCGCATTTGCAATACAGCAGTAAATGGGGCAGAGTTTTCAAGCAACACTATATGAATTATTCATGTAGTCTATATATTATATGTATATCTAAATGTAAAAACCAAATTGTATTTCTAAAAATTTTAAGATTTCTATTGATTGTCCCTGAAATGCAAATGGCAAAAAAGTGGATATTGTGCATAAGATGAGCTGAGCTAGCAAAAAATCAAAAAGACACATATATCTGCCAAAACATTAAAACCATATACCTACTGTTGTGGGGGTCCCTCTTTAAAAGGATTGACCCATGAGCCATGGAACACACAAGACCTCTAAAACTGTCCTTGATGTTACCAGCAGTCCTGTAAGTTGGGATGGATGGACCACAATATAGATGCTTGATTACATTGAGATGTGGAGGATTATGAGGCCAAGTCACCACCTTAAACTCCTTGTCATGTCCCTTTAAACCATTCCTAATTAATGTCTGCAGTGCTGCGTAGTGTATTTCTGGAAGAGACATCAGAGAATACCACTGTTATGAAGGTGTGATGCAGTGGAAGCCCTGAAGAAAGTCCTGGGTTTGAATTTACCAGTCTCTCTGTGTGGAGGTTGTGTGTTCTCCTTGTACCTGGCTGGGTTCTCTCCATGTACTCTAACTTCCAGTCCAATGATATACTTCTTAGTTTACTTAGTGATTCTAAATTACCCATTGCTGTAAAAGTGAGCATGAATGGTTGGTTGTCTTTTCCTTGTTAGCCCTGCAGTAGACTGGGGGGCTATCCAGGATGTACTCACTCTGTGACAGCTGGGAAAGGCCCGCGTGCCCTTTTCTCCTGCTTCCAGCACATCGAGTTCAAGTATCAGATGCTCACTTGCCATTGTAAAAACATAAAAGTGTAACAAAGTGTTATTAAGTTCACCTGTCAGTGGTTTTGATATGGAAAGCACAGCACAGGAAGGGTGAGTGCTGCATTATATTTGGTAGCTTCATGAGTTGTAGGCAACATGGTTTTATCCAAATCTGACACGTTTCTCATGCTTGCTAATCATTTAGAATTGCAGTGCAATTTATTGTAATCCAATATATAAACTTGTTTAACTTATTTACTAGGGATTTTTGTTTTTGTAAAAAAAGAAGACAAACTAGGAACAAACTGGCTTATAGAGCAATTTAGACAAACTAGGAAACTCCTAACATGCCAGCAGGTAAAAAAAAATCATAAATTTATAAAAAATAATTGGAATAAATTTGATTTGACTTATTAAATGGGCACATGGGATAACTGTTTAGCTTCTGTATGAATGCAGCTGCAACAGTCACAATACAACAATAATATTATCAGTACTGTGTTAATTTTTCTTCGCCCTGCTTATGAACTTTTGGCTTGACCATTTCTGAAACTCTCAGCCTCTGTTTCTTCTAATAACGGCAGCACGACTCTTAGGATCTCCAGAATCTGCTGGAGAATGATTTGGTTATGGAAAAATGATTGGAGTGAGTTTAGGGAAGTGTCAGCCTCAGTTTGATTGAAGTGTACTGTGTTCACAGATAATGCCCTTCAGCTGCCTATTCACCAGTGCATGCTTTAAAAAGGACCAGCTGTCTTTCCATTAAATGGGTTTCATGTTTGAAATCGTCCCACCCTGGTCTTGAATTAAAGCTGAAGTACTTCAGGTACAAAATTCAAGTGTCAAAGTTTGCATTTCCTGAAGCTGAATTATTTTTTTGAGGCAGCCCAAAGAGATCGCATAAAACTAAACAATTTTTGTGTTCTTTTTCTGTGCTGTCATTGTTATGATTCGTGATATGCTTTTCAGTATTGAATCAGTCGCTGTAAACATTAAGTGAGCTATTGTGTAGCTTTCCTGCTGTGCCATAAATCACTGTTGGAAAACCTTCAACTCCTTTTTTTTTAATTTTTTTGGCCATTGTTTTCTGATGGTGACTAACAGAGCACTTGGCACCATCCAGTCATTTACAAGTGCGTGAGTTAGAGATTAAAAAGCAGAGCAGGAGCTGAATGTAAGGTAGCGAGCAATAATTCCACGCCCCGTCGCTGCCTCCAAACTCACCTCTCAGATGAAGGCCACCAGATGGCTCACTGTCTCATCTGGCTTAGGAAAACATACACTTGTTGTGTGCAGTGCAGGGAGGCAGAGGAGGCACAAATAGGATGAAGCAGGCCTCTATGAGCACAGTATAGACTTTTGACCTGTTTTTTTTTTTTCCTGCAATGTCAACTCCCAGAACCAGTCCACAGGCAGAGTCCAGAACAGGCTCATATAATTCTCAGCACTGACCAAAAAAACTTATTTGCAGTTTTTAATACTGTCTGCTGCTTTTTTAACATACTGATATTCATGTATGCCAGTATATATGTTGGTATGTATATAGTGCTTACATTTAGTCTAAGATATTTCCCTCTTGTCATTTTCTGACTTCTACTCTATGTCTGTCAGTGGTTTATGTGGCTGCTTTGCCCCTGTTGGCAACCTCTTTCTTTTGGTTGGGAAGAACAAAAAATTCTTTACTGTCTGTGTAAAATCTGCCACCTCGACAAGAGAGAGAGAGAGAGAGAGAGAGAGAGCGCTCCCGTCGCATCAATTTACTCCATCAGAAATGGCGAAACAAGTGAAATCGAGTGTGGAGAAAAAAACATGGACACCCAGAATTGCCTCGCACACTGAGACAGGGCAAACAGAAGAGAACCTTAAGGAAAGCCTGGACATGTAAAATTATGCTCCAAACCCTCTATGATATAGCATGTGCATCCTCAGCGAGAAAACCAGTGAGCTGGTTCAATAAGGAAAACATCATTTATATCCAAAGGGCTGAAAGAGAGGAGGGGATGTGGGGAGCAGCAGGATCGGTAAACCCATACAATGGCTGAGGGACACCGTGCATGTGAATATGAACACCACAAATCAGTCTCTGCTGGCAAAGCACATCAGCATTGTTTATTGCATTCTCAGAAACAAATCTTTTTCAGCCTTATCTTATTTGCTGCATCTCTGCTTGAAAACTGCTTCTGATTTGACACAACTGACAAACTGCACATCTGATCAGCGTTGCAGAAAGTAATTATTCTGCCTATTAATAACTGAATGCATTACGTTGCAGGTGCTCGTTCTGAATGTGGTAATGCTTTTCCGTGGCTGTTCACTTTCTTTTCCATTATTAGCATCACAAAGCCAGTTATTACGTTATTACTTGAACCTGCGCATGTGATTAAAAACAAAGAAAAAAATAAAAACCAACCATTAAAACAGATTTAAGGACAGCTCCGAGCTTAGAATTCAGGCTGGTATCACAGCAAAGCGTGAGCCAGATCCACCGGTCCACTCGAGGATACCGTGCCAGTGTTACCTTTTGTCTTGCCCAGGAGGGAGAAAATAGATATAGATAGGGGTAGATAGATTCTCTTACAAGCTGTGATGGAACCTGAAGCCTTTTAGTCAATGTCTCTGAGGTAGTGAGGGAAGGTTTAGCAGACAAAAGCAAACCAATTGCCCAGTTTTTAGTGAAAATTGAGAAATGCCGCTCTACTGGCAGTAATCAAAAGCAGTTTGTAACCATAACTTAAACCCCTCACCATGATTATTAAGTTGGCTTTGTTGACTCGGTAGCTAGCAAACAGAATAATTAAAGCAAATACTAAGCTGCATCTTGATGGAGCCTCAACTTTGCAATTAACTGTGAGCAGCCAAATTAGCTACCATGAAGGGAATGTGATTGTATGTGTGTCCATGCCTGTTCTACTTAAATCCCTTTCAGTGGCAATAAAGATCTCATTTGCCTAAAAAGCACCCAGTAATGTGACAGCACGTCCATTTTTAACAAGTTACGAGTCAGGCTGGCAGAAAACACTTTGATTCCCATTGGCTTCTTGAGTGCGCCTTTGTTTCCTCTGACAGGTGAGTTCCACTTTGCCTGCAAAGTGACTAAAAATGTGCCTGATTATCTCAAAAAGGATGGTGTGGCCAGGTCTTCGATGTTGCCTGGCTGCCTTTGCACACACCCTAAAAGGATAGTGTTATCTCCCAGGTGCCATGTTAATGCCAGGCAGGAAGTAGGTCAAGGAGGTCCTGAGAATCACATGCATACATGGAGCACATGCTTGTCCAAAACTGGCAGTAAGAGTCCCAACAAGGCTGCAGGTAAATGATCGGCACTGATGAGCCAATCAGAAAAAGGGGAAAGCAGCATAAAGTTATGGCAGCATGGATCTTTATCATGCAGTGCTTTCATTCCAGAAAGATCATCAGGACTTCATTACCCAGATGTCACTCTGCTGAGACATCACCCAGCATCTAAGATTAGCCCCACCACACTCATACACACCACTGCTACACGCTTCATACTATGCCTTGATAGTTAACTCGATGAATCGGACTTTTTAGACATATTAGACATGTATCAATAGAAGCAGAGGTCATTTATTAGAAGTCTGACAGAAGAGAGTTCAGTGGCATGAAAATGCACATTACATTGTTATCAGCCCATTTTGTCCTTGGTCCATGGCTTTTCACGAGGGAGGGATGGAAGAACAGGGAGGAAAGGATAGAGGGAGAAAGAGATGAAGAGATCAGAGGGGGGAGGGGTGCTGAAATGAAGGTGAGTGATCTGAATAGAAAGGAGGGGAAGGCAGGATGAGTGTGAGGAGAAATGGCAAAGAAAGAGAACAGCAATGAGTGCGTGACTGATGAAGACTGGAGTGAACACAGAAGGAGGAAAAAAAAAAAAGCGGTGAGGGTGTGGGCACGACTCCGATGAGTTATGATAACCCTGAGCACATTCAGTAAATAAACACATCAATATAATCGGATTGGTTTAAGCAGGGTGTCATCGTAGCCCTGCA
>VUQJ01012762.1:22880-33158 GCA_015108635.1 Andinoacara biseriatus
GCAGCACCACTGATACTGTACATCTTTTTTTCTAAGCGATGCATTTAGGTGAAGGAGGGGGAACCAATTTTATTTTGATGCAAAGAATTTATTGTTAGCTGAAATGTTGCACCGCGTGGATGTGAACTCAGTCTCACGCTTACACGAAAGAGCAATAAAAACATGTGATTGGCTGATTTAGATACTTGCGTTAATGAGTAGTTGAACAGGTGTACCTAACAAACTGGCCAGCCAGGTGAGGTTTACTGTAGCACTGCTCTAAGAGTTCATAATGCACGTGAAGAGGAAAAATGTAAAAGTAATTATTGATTTAAAATAAGAATCACTTTGCTTCCCAGTTTCCCCATCCACTGTCTCCTTTAAGTATTTTTCTCCTGAAAATTGACAGTAACACACACACACACACACACACACACACACACACGTGTCATATTCCCAGCACTGTGTGTGATATAAAACTTACATCTCCTGATCCTGAATCACAAGGAAAGAAAAATTTCCTGATTTGAGGTCAGAAGGTAACTTCTTTGTCACCTTCTGTGCAGCAGCCGGAGGTGTTAAAGCCGTGGGATTTCTACAAAGCTTAGCCTCATCAGTTTTATTTTAAAACACGTTTTCAGGGCTCATATGGAGATGCTGCAGAGTTTTGCTGACAGAAGAGTACTGTACGTTATTGTGACTTTATTTAGAGAGTGCTTGGTCATCACTATCCCAGATGGTGTTATGAACAATATAAAAACAAGCCTACTATTGCATGCACGCTACAACGCGAGGCTTTCTGTGTGTGTGTTTTTTTTTCTCTTCCTAAACTGAATCACTGAAGAGGAGTTTTGTATATGTATATCTACATGAACACAGAAATGCTGTACTTACATTTAAATGTTTGTACTGTACAGATCGTAAACCCTAGTGCCTCTGCTGACTCCTAACCAGGGGCCACTAGGGTTTAAATAGGATACATAAACAGCCTACAAATGGTGTGTGAGTATATTTAGTGTCATGTCACTGTAATTACAGTATAAACTGTATATTTAAAAAAAATGGCTGTGAACATCATGGCATTAGCCACTGCTTTATGACTTCCCTTTTTGAAGCCTCAGTCTGTTTTAGCTGTCACAATCTTTGGGTTTTTGGAAACCAAATATTAGAAATAATGCTGGTTTAAGCCACTGCTGGCTGGGCTTGACTTCAGTCTGTAAAGTTTATGCAACTTGGTTTGCGTAGAAGTTATAGTAGTAAATGTAGTAATATAGACATGCATATACTGTACTGGGACATCTAATTTAAAATCCAGGCAAACATATTTGGGACATCATGGATCGTGTCAAGTAAAGGGTTATTGGAGCATGCTGTGCAGGATTTGATTGGACTGTTGCATCAGACAGAAAATGAACTGTAGTTGCTGAAAGAAAACAAAGTCCAGATTTCTACCAATCTTTTTTATGCACATTCCTCATCTTTTTATCATATCTTAAAGAGTATATAGTACCATGTTATGCAGGAATAATGCAGGCAAAGAAGAATGGGAAGCAGCAAATTTAGCTACCAGGCTCCTCTCCTGTGGAACCAGTTCCAAGTTAGGGTTCAGGAGACAGACGTCTTCTCTGCTTTTACGTTTTTTCATAAAGCTTATAGTTCGGGCTGTGTTAGGCGACCCTCTTGTTTGTGGTTTCCTCCTTTCTCCCTTCTCATTCCTGTCACCCATCAGCCAGTAGTTACAGATGGCTGCCCCTCTTACGGAGTTCTCTTCCTGCTCAGAGAGTTCTTCCTCCTTACCACTTCCAAGTGCTTTCTCATAGGGAATCATCTGATCATTGAGGGCCTCCCTCTGACTTGATGGGGTTTTTGCAAAATAAAGTACCTTGAGATGATTGTTGTTGAGTTTATTGATCGACTCTTTCTGAGAGGCTTCCTTGAAATATGAACCGTAACAGTATTTCACGTGTCTTCATGACTTCCTCCTCCGAAGAATGGAAGCGTAATATAATTGAAACAAAAAGGTCTTGAGCAGTAATCATAGGAGAGTGGAAGGGAAAGTGTTTATGCTTGCTGGGCTACTGATGCAAGTGTAAACATGACAAGTCCGCTGACCTTAAAGAAGATGTCATTTTCTTTAACAAGATGCTCGCAGAAGGATTTCAATCTGTCCAATCAGCAGTGACTTTTAACGAATGATGTCAGCGTGCGGATCAGAAAACACTTCCGCGTTATGTTCCGGAGGGCACGGACAAATCCCGTATATAAAGAATTTCTTTCTTCCCAGTGGCGAGTAATGGCGGGTGGCTTGTGGTAATATTATTGCTATGGAAACATGCACCACTAAAGCAAAGCTGGGGCCTACTTTATTACCTAATGCATCAAATTCTTGAAGAGAAGCTTTACCCAAACTCCAGATCCTCATTATAACAGCTGATGATATGCGACGATCAAAGGAAATTCTTAAATTAATTCTGTTTAATTATATTAACACACTGAAAACCGGGGGCCATGTGATGTATTTTAGGAGAGGAATGCTGTGAAGAATGTGCACGCAGCTGTTGGAATGGGGGGTTAATTGGAGCCAAGCAGCTTATCTTTCCTCTGGCCCTACCTAGCAGATAAAGCCAACCCTGTCTGCTCTGTCTGTCCACAAGAAAAACTAGTACAGGAGGCTATATGTTTAAAAAAAAAAACACACAGAATACTTTACCTAATTAACTAACACAATTATGTGGACATTCTCATATCTGGATCTTACAGCAGTCTCTGTTGGCATCTGCAGTGAGATGGCCTGGAGACCAATTAATGTTCTTTCATTCAAATGTTCTTTAAAGTGGCGTCATGAGCTGTGGAGGAAAAATAATTTTGGGAATAGCGGCAATCTAGACAATCCTGAGACCAACTCCTTCCTCTTCTCTGAGGAGGATCACACTAGATGGCAAACTGCAACTGTATATTTTACATAATAATAACGCCAGACGAGGGGCTTCGTGATGAAAAGGGAGTCGCAGCAGCGCTGTGCATCTAGCAAATGAATGCTTACACAGGCGGAGCTGTTTTGTAGTGTCATAAAAAAGTTAAACAAAAATTCAGTGTAATGAAATCCTTTCTTCTAAAAAAAAAATCTGTAACCTTTGTGGAAGATGAAATCGTTTCTGTGATGTTTAATTGGAGCAAATAAAAACAGTGCCGTCACTAATAAACTGTTTATATGAACTGAATCTCAAATCGTTGCCATTTTGGTCCAGACAGGCAGACGGGTGGCTTCCTTGAATTAACTGATTAAACAAAAATGAATATACCTAATAAATATTCTATGCCACAGTATAGGATTGCCCTTTATGCCACATTATAATACTGGTGATTATATGAAGCTAATTATATATACAGACAACTCAACTATAAGAGAGGGGCTCAATAAAATATAGCTGTTATCAGCAGTTTCCAGGCTCAAGCCACTTTAATGCTCAGCAGAATCAAATCAGTCACCTTTGGTTTAAACTGCTTTTCAGTCCCAAAATGCTGTATTTTTTTCTGATTAAGTCCAAAAGTGGATTTTTAGTATAGATTTTGTAAATATGGCCAATCATGTCTTCATGTCATCAATCATGTGCATCAGAGTTGGTCAAACTCACTGGACTGTGAGGTGCACTGTTAGCATTTATTTACCCCTGTCAGCTTATAGTTGCACATACTTTTTAGCCCTCTTTCTAAATACACCCTAAAGATGACGTAGCTGTTAGCATGTATGATGACTTGACCAAGTACACGGTTAGGCCATGAATTTGGACTGATAACTATCGCACCAAATTTGACTATTGAAATTCAAGGCGGTCGGAGCTGCGTTGTGGGCGGCTGGCCTTTCCAAATGTGTACGGCTTTGCTTCTCAATACAGCACCACCATGTGACAGACTGGGTTCATGACTCTCAGGAAGCACGATTACTGGGCCAAGTTCAATCTTTTCTAGTTCCTTCCAGCTCACAGCAAACTGAGTCATGGAACAAGACAACACATAATAAACTGGCACAACCAGACTCGTACCATTTGCATTTTGGATTATAATAAGTGGAGAAATTTAACACATGTCCTTTCATTTTGGTCACGAGTACACGTACAGTATGATTATATTAGAAATGATTTTGATCAACCTGGCAGTCTGCTGAAGATGCTGAATCCACAGAGTAAAAAATATGTACACGTCTAACTCTGCTTGACGAGACTTTCTTCACCTTTCTTTTCCTCAGTCTTAATGGCGATACCAGTGTCAGATTTGGCTGTTCTCCAAACACTTTGCTCTCTTGAAAGATGCAACAGTGCAGTTTGGCAGCTGGTACAAAGTGAGAGCAGGGAGACGACATATTACCCAAGACCAGAGCGAGGCTGCACTCCCACATCTAAGACGTCCAACATCCAAAGTACACATTTCTATCAAAAATGCAAAGAGAGTTTTCAGCCTTTTGAGGAAGCTGCTCCCCCCCCTCGTACAGATGCAAAGTGAACTGGCAGGACGAGCAGGATTTGTGTCTGTAACCAGCATGAGATCAAAGATGTCAAAACTGGGAAAGGTTTCGCTTGCGGTTGAGTGACTGTATAATGTGCATTTATTTCTATGAACAGAAAAATAATTAAAAGCGAGCGAGACAGAGGAATATGGAATGTGTAGGAGAAAAAAGCCTTATTAAAGATTCAAACCTCATAAGGAATGACTAGAACAAAAAAGGATGGAGATGACAGTAAAAGCACATCAGAACTAGATTAAAGGAACAAAAGGAGACGCAGCCCAAAAAGGAAAAAGGGGAGCTTACGAAAACAAAATGCGTCAGTAGGTGACAGCAGAAAAGGAAATAGGCTAAAATAGTCACGATGAGGAAACAAAGAAAGAGCAGCACGGTGAACTTTGATTTAATAACCAATGTGCTTCAGACACGTTCTTGCCTAAAATTCTGCACCGTTGTAAAAGATTCATTGATTTATTTGTAGCGTCCGTTGTCTTCGGTGTACAGCGCCTCATGGTTTTCAGTGTATTTTAAGTCCAGGCATCACAAATACTTCCTCTGCTGTGTCATAAACTTTAGTCAAAGCAGTTCAGCTCTCCACTACCGTGTCTGACATGTACTTTTCTCTGACCTTCGCCTCAGTGGAAAGCACTGTCCCATCCCTGGTGAAGCAGTAGAAAAGTGGCCTAATGGTCCATGGCTGCCAAAGCAGCTGTCCAGAGCTGCTTTTTCTTGTCAGAGAGAAATGACAATGAGCTGCAGTGAGAGTGTGAGGAGGGAGACAGGTTTAAGGGAGCCCTGCAGCACTTTGGGGGAAATCTGGTTCTCCTGAAGATTCCTTTTCAGGATATTGGTGGCCCCGTCAGCAGGTCTGATCATCCAGGTTGTTCTATAGTAGCTCTTCAAACTGCAGTCCAGGTCTTAATTTTGCTGTCTTGGCATTAATCCGACTCGTCATCATAAAGTTTTGCTTATGAAGTTTATTACTAATATCTGGGTATGTGCGAAAAGAAGAAGATACGACTGGTGCGGTTAGCAAATTACAAAGGTGCTGCAAAGTCTTGCTGTGAAACAAAGAATTATTTATATGTATATTATTTACAGTTTAGCTTTTTGCCACCAGATGCATTGGGTTAGCATTTGTTTAAGCATTTATAAAACAAAAATTTTAGTTGAAGGAAATCACAAGCAGAGCAGTTCAGTGTCATATGATCTCCTCAGGATTCTCCGTTTCTTTAAATTGACCCTCAGGGTTGAAAGACCACGTGGAACACAATACGCTGATGGCAGAATAATGTGACCACATCTTTCTGGTTTTCTCCCTTTGGAAATGCGACCTTTCTCGCCACGGGGAGAAGCCGCATCATCATCAAAAAGGATAAAAAGGCATAGGTTATCATTACTACTGCCCCCTTCCGCTCATTAGAGACGGACAGCAGTGACACAAACCAGGTTACTGTAAGATGTAGAAGCTGTTTTTGTCTGCTGTTTTTTTTTTCTTTTTCTGACAGATTTCATCTTTTGTCCCCCCCCAGACAGCCTGTCAGGTGTTCAGCTGTCAGCTGAGATGGGAGCTGCTGTAGCAGCTTTTTTTTTTTTTTTAAAGGTGCATATATGAGATCAACAGACATTATCACAAGAGAAACTTTGCAAAGTTTACTTTGTGGTGGTCAAGCAAAAGGAGGGCTACGGTGAAAGATAACATTTTGTCCCCCAGCAGAATATTCTGAATTTATACAGCATTTTTTTTTTCGTGTGTGTGTGTGTGTGTGTGTGTGTGTGTGTCTTGTGTTATGGCTGCTGGCCTAAGGATGACAGCATGGGCTGCTTAGTCCATCCTTTTCTTTCTTACACTTTAGTGCAGGGAAAAAAGAAGATACTGAATCTACCAAATTGCCACAATTTTTGGTTGTCAGAGTATCTGCAGGATGGGACCTAATATTTGTTACCACGATACATACCACAATTTTTAAGAAAAGAACCTTTTACAAGTTCATAGGTAGTGCTTTTAGTAAGAGTTCACAAATGTGTGAGGAATGTAATGTACCTGAATTACAACCTCTTTGACTAATTTGACTTTTTTCTTTCTTTTTACTTATTAACCAGCCTCAAACTCAGGTCAACATTAATCTCATGTTTATTCAGTCGCACCCCTAAGTTGTAAAACTGTGAAAGCAGAAAGTAGGTTTAAGCTGTCACAGTCTTTAGGCTGCTGGGAATTAAAGTACATCTCGTCTGAGTCAACAGTCGACTCCAATGTATGTGCAGACATTTCCGTGGAGAGGATGGATCTTATCAGCCGTGATCTGCTTTGTTTTCCTCATCAGCAGTGCACAGCACAGATACACGCTGAATGTTTGGTGGCAGCCCATGATTTTCTGGCACTTTTCTGACAGCTTTTCCCAGGTTGTTGTTGTCCTTGGCAGCACAGAGCTGCACATATGAGTCCACCTTGTCTGAAGAAGGAAAGCACTGGCTTCGCCACCGCTTCCTGCAATGTGGTGCATTTGAGTACTGTGAGCGGGACGTGCATCGATTGTCAGGAGCTTTATTATAGTTAATTTACCAAGCACGTTAATCTACCAAGCGTGAGCCTTTACATTTCTCTGTGCAAGGAAAATGTCTGTATTTAGGAGAAATGCTTTTGGCCCATCATTTCATTTTGTAATATGCCCCCCCCCCCCTTTTTTATTGGCTTTGTGCTTTTATTTGATAGAGACAGCTTAAGAAAGACATGAAAGAGGTTAGAGAGAGGGAGGATGAAATGCAGGAAAGGGCCCGGGGCATAATCAAGTTTGGATGGCAGGAGGAAGGACTCAGCCTTTGTATATGGTGCACGTACTCTTACCAGGTGAGCTACTGGGCCACCCTCCCCACCACCACCACCACCACCACCACTTTAAATTTGTGGCTTTGTTTTGGCTGCAGAATTAATTAACTTCCCTCTTTTTCATTTCATTTTAAGTTATTTAAGTTCACCCCCAGGCATGGTTCATTTTCATTCATCGGGATCAAAGTTTACTGATGACAGCCCGACACATTGAATTTTGAAGCAGTGACAATACATACTTATAGCAAGCATATTAGGAGATAGAGTTTACTTCATTAGTGTGTGATATTGTATGCGTAATGTTGTTTTTACATAACTGCTATAATCACAATGCATATCACAGTTTTAACTGTAGACTGCCATCAGGTGTTATTATGTTTATATCCAAAGTCTTTAAGTATCCACCCAAAGCTGCCTTTAAACTGAAAATGATTATTTTTTTTTGTTATTAGATAAAGAAAAACATTCACACAATAAAGCCTTTCTCTTGGGGGAATCCTGCTGCCTAATTTGATCATTAAGATAAAACTAAGCAATCATGTAAGAGCTTTATTAACGTAGGTGTTTATTTTCAGAGCCCCTCTTAAAGTGTTGTCTTTCTCTAGCTGAGCTCTCCAGAATCCCAAATTGAAGTGGTGGAATGCCGCAAGGTACTTACGGAGAGAGTTGCATATGTATGCAAAGCCTTTTAAGTGTGAAAGCCAAACACAGTCATGTTTCAATTTTTAGGTGCACATTGGTTGTCCACAGGGCAGTACACTCAATTTTCATATTTTAGCATTAATATCCAACAGGGCATTCTTTACTGTGGATAATAGGCCTCTTGAAATGTCACCAGGACCTATATACATGGCATTACTGTTGCGTGCTACGTGTGAATATATCTTATTTAAACTAATTAATACACATGTTGGAAATGTCTATGAACAGCAATATGCAGCATCAAGCAGTCAGAATAAACTCACAGAAGTGGAGATCTTTGCTCTGCGAAGTCTTGCGTCATCAAATAAATCTGTTTTGTTTTCACCTCTCTCCATCTCTTTCTTCTTTTCCCCCAAACTCGTCCCAACATGACTTTGAATGCATCATTATTAAACAGTTCCAATGAACGCTACGAACGCCAACAGAGACAAGCTGGTACGTGCATTAGGTATAAACCACGTCCAGCGGCACGCGGAAAATTAGAGTCATATTCCCTGTAAGCCCCCTCGTACTGTGGAGGACGGCTATTATCTCTTGTGTCCCTCGCTGGCAACTTGTTTGTTGCGAAGAGCGCGAATTATGAGAGCCAGTAACAGCCCTTAAAAAATAATAATGCACGTTGGACGTCAAGTTGAAAATGAGCAGCCCCTGAAGCAGGAGGTTAAAAAGTGAGTGTATTGGTGTTCATAGATAAAGCGTTTCCTGTTATGTACTCAGCACCAAAGTATCCACCACATCAGCTGAATGTGGTCTCCGCTACAGGAAATACAGGCTAGCAAAATCTTCTTAACATGGGTTTAATTCTTAATTGCAAAAAGTTGATGAATGAGTTATACTTTTTTTTTTTTAAATGTGCTTATTTAAAATTAGGGGTAGGGCAGCTTTGGGTGGCAGGTGGATGCTGAAACAAATGGCTGTAGCTGTTGTTTGGCTGCTAGGCTTCACCTCCACTCACTCAGGTCATGGAACTGGACTGGACCTCTCGGCCATGTTGGCGGTGTTGCAGTTGGCTGGTGAATAATATGGCTTCTGTGCATTTAATTGTAGTAACAGACCATCCAAGAAATCTGCTCTCCGCTCTCTGCTCTGTGTGGTGAGTGAAAGGGAAATGATCTATTTATTATATGCAGTATGGATGCACCTCGCTCCTCCAGCTTGCTAGCACTAGCTGAAAACTTAGAACTCCACCCTCGTATCCAAATATGGTCACTTCTAGTTCCAACAAACTAAGAGGGTGGCAGCCAAACATTGGGGCTTGGAAGTAGGTCTTGACAAACCAGATACAGTCTATGGTAAAACTCAGTGCCCTCTCCTTTGCTTTTTAAAACACATTTTCTGTTCAGAATCAGCCGTCTTGTGTTATCAGCAGGCTTAGAAAATGGCTTCAACTCGAGATCCAGTTACTAGGTTTCTTAGGCTTTTAACCACCACTTTGCTTAGCTGTCATGAAAATGGCTTACTTGTCTTTGGTGACGACCCACAGAGTGGACCTTGAGGCGAGATTATTTTGTCAAATGAATACTTTCAGTATGCAGAATTTACGAGGCTCCTCCAGAGCAGCAGCGGCAGCACATGTTATGCAACTGTTTTTGCAGCCTGAGCAGCGCTAATCATGACCAAAATTAATTCTCCCTCTAAAATCGGCACAGTGAACAATAAATATCCTAATCCCTTTATGCGGTTGCAATTCTTTAAATTTTAACTACTGTATGTAATCACTTTAGCACTGCATCCTCTTTGCCAATCTTGCGATCCATTTCCAAATGAAACAATCCAGAATTGTGTGAATATGTTCTAAAACAGCTCGATTAAAATAAATGGGCTTTTATTCTCAGCTTACAGTAAGTAGGGCGCTCTTGCCCTTTTGGTCAAGTTATTCCAAGTCCCACTGTCTGGACCTGCAAGCTGCCAGATTCCTGATTACAATGCAGGATGCAGTGGCGGCAAACTTTTAACACGATTTGGAACGCTATTAAGACCACATCTCTTAATTTTAAGTTAAATTTGATACCGCTTCAGATTAATGTGGACATTAATACGAATAATATAATCATTTGCAATTCTGCACTGACAGCCTGGAAATGGCACTAACTAGAATGGAGATTAGAGTCAGTAATGCTTAAATCACGGATGCCTCTACAAGTATTAACATTAATACCACTTAGCCTTTAAATTCATAGGTTCCTTAAACCCCCGTGTATCAGGAAATGCCGAATGGTGTGCCTCACTGATTAGGATTTTTTTTTTTTTTTTTTTTTTTTTATATTAT
>VUQJ01012762.1:47200-57680 GCA_015108635.1 Andinoacara biseriatus
CAAGAAGTATTCTCACATATGGAATATACTGATATAACAGCTGGGGCAAAAATGGATTCCTAAGTTCAAGTGAAGCCAAAAAAGCAATGCTAGACGTTTTAAATTGGCATATCCCATAGTTACTGGTTTTATAGCAGAAAGTTCCCTCACTTAAGAGGTCATTTGTATGTGTGTCTCACAATAAACCCCAAATGACTTTGAGCTAAAATGCAGAGTGCATCTGTATGAACAACAGAGCTCAGAAGAGGAGGAAGAGAAACCCCGAGGGCTTGCAAACAAAAATATTTTGCCAACAAGAAAAAAAAAAATGGCTTTCAAAACCAGTGGTGGCACGAACAATACATACCTTTAGGTAAAAGTCAGAGGTAAAACCAAGCTGGAAGATCCCAACGACTCTTCCTCCTCATTTCAAAGCAACCACTTTGAAGGAGCCTCCAGCAAGAAGCCAAAATGATTGTAGTCACACAGGGTGGCTCTCAGGTGTAAAGCAGGATGTGGTTTAAACTATTCCGGCTCGCTAATAGCTTTCTTGAACAAACAAAGGTTTCAGAAATGTTAATACCATGACTAAATGAAATGCATACCAGCGAGGGGATGAAGAGTATCCCCACCGGCAATGAAATTTAATGATCAGAGGCAGGGAAATCAAAAGCAGGGAGGAAATATCCACCCTGATGTTGCCTACAGCCTGCTGGCAAATAACATGCATGTCTGCAAACCAATCTTATTTCCTCATCACAGCATTTCCTAAGGAGCCAAAAGGAGGTCTCATTTTCATTTTGCCATTGGAAAAAAAACTGATGAGATAATCAGACAAAGCTTTGGAAGGTTTAGCTGATCACCCATAAATTAACGTTCATTTATACTAAAAATGTAATGCAACAGTTGTGTGACCTCATCATTGCAACCTAATTAATCCACAAAGGCATAAATGTCAAACAAATTAGGTCTGAAGTCAATTTACCAAATGGATCCTCCAGAATCCAGCGGGCATGTCTGGTCAACTTTGGACAAGGTTATTTTTTTTTTTTGAACTTTTCATTAGATAAGCACTAAGTTATTATAATTCAAAGCTGTTCTTAATCATCCAAGAAACAAGAACAAAGCGAAGCAAATGAAACGCATCTGTCAATAGACTTTTTAAAATGCAAAGGTCATCTCTAGAACCCGGTCAGCATTTATTTTTGTCCCCCTGGTAATTAAGCAGTCTTTTGTGATTGGAGAGGAGCCTCTTTGTAGGTGTGTCCTTCACAGAAAATTAGTTTAACAACCTGAAAAAATAATTTCATCAGTTCATTGGCAGTGCAAGGTACAGGTGAGTGTTCCAGTTACAGTATAAGTGCATAGACTTCGTGTGAGGATCCAAACATTTAAATGCACTTCTCAGAGCTAAAACTGTGACTCTTAAACATTATCCAAATATAATTCAGAGTTATTAAAGCTTACATTTCAACTATTAAAGTCTAGCTCATATATTTACATAAAATGACACTGACAGATGGGAGAGAAACACAAGTAGCCAGACACAAAGAAAACTTTAGGTTAGGCATTAGGCACTGGGTTTGCTGAACTTATTGAAAAACATTGTCAAACTTTAAAAATATTTGCCCATCTGTATGTGTAAACATCCATCACACTTTGCAGAAAAATTCTTTGATCTAATATCTTGGCAATATTTGTGCTGACAAATGCTGCTCACACTTTGTGTTTTATCTCCTGATAATGTGGTTGATACATTCTGGCTAAACTGTGGACTTGTTTACAGACTATCTGGCAGCTTATGATTTTTGCTCCCATCTGACGGTGCAACTTAAGTGTCACTTTATGAATGACAGCTGAGGAGTAAGTATAAGACATGAGACAGATAAAAATGACAATCAAAATAAGACACTGGTTTTAATAAAGATGAACTATTCTTTGGTCTATGATGTTAAATAGTCTGCATCAATCATTAAAGTTCTGTAATCACTGTGTGAGTAAACTTGGCTAAAATCTACAGTAATACAACTAATCAAATGCACTCGATTAATCGATCATTGGCACCTCTATAAAAGCAGAAGTTTTGGCAATCTTCACAGGAGTGAATGTCGCAGGAAATTCAGCCCATGTTCACACCTTGCAATGCTCAGAGAAAGTGCAAAAGACCCAAGAGCTACATCTCAGACTCTACAGGCCTCAGTTTGCATATTAAATGTTAAAGTCTGGTACAGAGAAAAACTGAAGAAGTATGGCTTGTTTGGAAAGGTTGCCAGGAGAAAGCGTCTTCTCTCTAAAAAGAAAATGGCAGCATGTCTTAGGTTTGAAAAGCTGCATCTGAACAAATCACAAAATGTTTGAACAATGTCCTTTGATCAAAGTGGAGCTGCTTGGCCAGAATGCACAGCGCCACATTTGGCAAAAACAACAAGCGGCACAAACGTTTCAAACCAACTGTCAGCACGGCGGTGGAGGGGTGATGATTTGGGCTTGTTTTGCAGTCATGTGACCTGGGCACAGTCATCGAGTCCTGAACTGAATGGATGCCCACAAAACTCAATGTACTGAAGCAACGTTGTTCATAAGAGTATACCAAAATTTCTTCACAATGGTATCAGGAGCTGTTAAATGATTAATGTCCGATTGAGCTGCTCCCCTCTGGATTCCGATCTTTATTTGCTCAGATTAGTTCTCCACGCTCTGCCCAGTTCTCCACGTTCCACGTTACACTCTCCCGCTCTGCTGTACCGTAGCATCCCATCCCTAACCCGTTCATCTTTTAACTAACTACAGTCTCATAGTTACCATGGCGCTAGCCAACCCAGCATGCCGCAATTGCTGCGTTAAATTTATTTCTATAGAAGCAAAATTACATCCTGGGCAGTTATAAAGTGGTCATAATTTTTTTTTTTTATCTCACACCCCCCAAAAATCACTATATGATGAATAAACCAATTTTCGGAAAAGCCATAAAGTATTTGATGATGGGCTTTTATTTGAACAGAGTTAAATGATTTTCCAAATGATCAATCAACTCAACTCGAGGCTCCAAAAAGGCTTCAGAAACCAATGGTTGACATTACAGCAGCGACTCCACCTTTTATAGGCTGCTGCCTATGGAATGAGCTCCGGTCTGTTCTGTGCCACAGTTCATTCCTCACAGCTTAAAAACAAATATCTGAGTGTGCTTTTAATGGCCAGCCCCCCTTTTTCTTTTTAATTAATGTAGTTTGCATTTAATCTATCCGTGGCACGTAAATGGCTAACACTCGGAGGCTGAAAACATATATGAAAATAAGAAGTATCTTTGTTCAAGAGGTGTCTCCTGTTACAATGTTCAGCCAAGCTTTATAATCCCCAAAGGGCTGTAATTAGAGCTGTGCTGCTGAATCTGGTAAAATACAGTGAAAGACTGCCAATGTATAGCCTCCAAATCAGCATAATGTAACATTAATTAGACTCACTGTGATTACAATAAAAGTCAGAAAAGCTTTTAGAGGGAGCAGAGTGGAGTCAGAGATACAAAGCTGAGACTTTCTGAAGAGGGATCAGTCCACAGAAAGTTAACTTTGGTCTGGGATTGATATGCCAGATAATACGAGGCCAGTCTTGTCTTGGTGAATTGCGTGCATCAGCGTAGTCGTTGCGCTCCTCGGGGCTTGGCCAGTGACATATCAGTCAAAGTGATGGTATAAGATGGAGGCGTACTCGGTAAAATGCAGGTCACGCTCTCATTTTTATGGGCGCAACTTGATATATTTTCTTTCATTCAAATCATTTTGGACCTTTTTCTGTCCTTTTATGTTCATGGATGTGTAGCTTATTTCAGTCGTTGGGCCTGTTCATTTAAAGAGATGTCATCATTTTAGATTAAAATGTCTATAATGCTCCATTAAAAGAAAAAGATGAGGGTTTATCGATCGCCGTGGGGAAATGAGGTTGTTGCGTCTGTCGGACAGGATTCAGCGGGAGAGTAAAGTGATGTTAAGGGATAAAAACCGAAATTAAAAACAAGCAACAAAGCAGTAAAACTATTGAAAAAAATATATATAAATGAATTTAACTATAAGTGGTTAAATTACACCAATGCTATACTTAGAATAATATTGGATTATAGATGTGATGGATAGAGGAATGTGCAGATAATCACAACCGTTAAAAACACTGTGCAGATTTTGATCGATGTCAGAGTGCTTCTTCACACCAACTGGTTTGAATTAAAACTAGGAGGAAATTTTTGAGTTGAATGCATCAAATAACAGAGTAAATCCGTTTGCACAATTCTTTTGTAGAGGAAATCCATTTGTAACAGCTGCTGTATAATATCATGAGGCTCGGCTTACCTCACACAGAGTATCCCCCACGGGAAGCCCTGTTGTCTAGAGCCATATAGATTGCGTCAGCCTCGGATCGTATTGAGGCGCGGATCATGCTGCCACGAGGCATTTGCATCCTTTCATCAATACACTGCTAATGCATGCAGCGGTTGTGCCCACAAGGCCCCATTTGGCGGTATGGAAACAGAAGGCTGAGGCCATGTTGGAAGCTGCACTGAAACAAGGTTCACACTTACCACACATAGTAAACATCTGTAGCTTCATGGGTTAGCTTTAGTGCAGGAATCTAGCTGGAGGAGTACCACTAATGCCCTCAGACTCTATTTTTCCCCTCTCAACTTTTCACACAGATGTTGTGCCTTGTGAGAGTTGCCGAGGTTGTTGGTGACTCCCATGCCATCTGAATTTGAATTCAAATGCTTTCTTTTTTTCTTTCTTTTTTTTTGCTTCCTAATGTATTCAGAAAACAATGTGAGTGTCGAGATAAGCGGGCCTAGAGCAGAGACCACCGCCGGTGCTGAAGAGAAACAGAAACCAGACGAGAAAGAAAGCAAAGGCAAGAACGGATCAAACAAGAGCTCGAGTTATATAATGTTTGGAACCATCTCTAAGGTTCTTGCAGTATTAATGGTAACGATTTTGAATGATTTTAATTGTAATTTGATTAATCTTAGTAATCACAAGCAACTGTGATAAATTGAATAGAATTTCAGATTTTGGTGTAGCTCTCCGCTCTGTTTTGGTTGCCTCTTCCTGCACTCATAGGGTTTATTTTAGCTGCAACATCTGGATATTCATTGATCATTGATCTTTCTTACTTGCTCTGGATCCTTTGTTACTTATTGAGAATAGATCTGTTTCCAATACCACTGCACCATCCAAACTGGTGCTGAAACTCTGGGCAACTGCATAACTAGCTATTTGATTTCCTGATAGGCAGACCCCCGATGGTGAGAACAGGAATAACTTATTCCGGTTTCATATTCAGGGCTGCTGTCTAAATCCACTCACCGGGCTTTTACACGTTGTATTGCCAAAACTGAGAACAACAGGATGAGATATTTTGCTTATATTTGCCATCATTATGATGAGAGGGCCTATGATGATAAACCTTACGATGCCATGATAACAACTTCCCTTTAAAAGCAAACACAGTTTGACTCCAGAAAAATGATTCCTATATTCTTTATTCCATCCATGCATCTTCTGGTGAAACTGTGGACAGTGTTAGATTTCTTTGTTTATACCTCTCAGACTCCTCAAGAAGGCACAGCAGAGATTATTTTTTATGAGGTGTCTCAAGAGTTCTGGCATGAGTGCCGAAGCTCTCATGAACTGTTATTGCGGTGCCATCGAGTGTCTTGAAGAGGAGTCAGTGTGGCAATCTGACTGCTCGGCGCGGGAAAATGCTTCAAACTGTGGTAAAAACGGCAGTTTTAAATGGAAACCCCGTCCCAAAAAATCATGATCCCACCTTCTGTGATAATAATAATAACCTAAAAAAAAAAAATAATGCTGAAGAATTGAACCTCACATCAGATATCTCATTAGTGGTTTCATACCCGCAGACAGGCAGCTCCCTGAACAGATTACTCACCCACTGTATTTAATTTAGTTGCAAAGTCATTACCATGTGGGCTACTGTATATTGAGCTGTATCGTGTATTATATTGGTTTGAATTTTTCAATTAACCTTTGATTGGATAAAACAACTGCCCTCTGGTACCAGGGGGCGATCCTAATATGGCACTGGCAATTATGGTCACTGTCAGGGATTATGTAACAAGTGTCTAACAACAGATTGTCAGGCAACACTGACATGAACGTGAATCAGCAGCAGTCTAGAACAGCGACAATAATACAATTCTGTAGCTAGTTTAACACAGTTTGTGAGGATGCCTTCACTTAACTTGTATTTATTTATTAGCCTAAAATTGTTTCTTTTCTTTCTTTCTTTTTTGACTTATTGGTGGCAGTTTGGCAAGCAGGTGCACACACAGTCAAAAGTTTTTTTTCTTCTTCTTGCTAATGCTGCAAATCTAATTGCCTGTATACATTTTTATCTCTTGGAAAAGCCATGTTCTTTCCACAGCTCACATTGGGGTTTTCATGCTCTTGTTAGTACCCCCCACCCCACTGCAGCACAGGAAGATTTTTTTTTTTTAATATGCACATTTTGTTTTTTGTTTTGTTTTTGTTTTGTTTTCACATTGAATGTTATGTGCACCAAAAACTGTTTTGAAAAGTTCTTCTGCAAAACTTGAAATCATTAGCGAGTTTGTGTTTGGGGGTTTTTTTGGATACCATTTCCCCGCTGAAAGACACTGCTGGCACAACATGCACTAGTACTCATGAGCAAAACAAGCAGGAAGTAACAAAACCATGTTGGTTATGGCATTTTTTTAAAAGATAAAATATATCATCTGCTACCCAGCAATTAAAGCTCAGCATTTGACTAACTGGTTAGTAAATATTTGATATCAAACATTTGTACCCGCTCTGCTCAGCAGGGAGAGCAACATGACTAAACGATTCTTAGCAGCTCTTTAATCCGAATGCCACCACATTATATCTTGGCTTAGTTGTTGCTTTATCCAAACAGCCTCCTGGACCGTGAGGGTGACTCATAATATAAATTATGGATAATTTTATGGCTGCATATAAAAGATCCATGATGAAATGTTCCATTTTCAACTGATGGTGTCACAGTGGTTACATGTTCGTCTTTTTTAATCTGCAAATTAGGCGTCATTAAATCTACACCATGAATTTCATTTTGGAAAGAGACCACTCTTATCAGCCAAGATTACTGAGACTTTAATGGATAAAATATTCCATCTTTACTGTCCCTGTAGAGTCATCACATTATAACTTGCACCAGCCATCACTTGTCCAAAGGAAGGGATGGACTGAAAATTGGGAATGAACCCCACACTAAATCAAACCTGCTGAACTAGTTATAAAACCAATTCTCACAGGCAAACTAAAAACTAAAGCAGCTAATTAAACTTTTCCTAGTTGGTGTGCAAACCTTGTAATCCCAGAATGACAACATTAAGTGGCTCAGTATAACAGCGTGAGGTGTGGTAAACGGTGCAGTCTGATAAAGTATTGTGTGTGTTAAGTGTTGTCAGACAGCAGAGTTGATATAAACTTAACAGATGATGCTCTCCCAGACAGATGTGTTGCACTATCGAGAGTTATTGCATAAGGTCTGAAAGATTTCCGGCATCCTGTATCTGTCTATTAGAGAAAGTGCTAAGCTGCCCATCCAGGAAGTGATGCAGAGGGTGGTCAGGATGATCCGTTTGTTCAGTGGCTTTTTCTCCACCAACGCTTCAAGTATTAACAGCCTATCGCAGGGCCAGCCTTTCTGATCGGTTTATTCCGTCTGTTGGTGGTATCAGCAGCTCCGATGCTGCTCCCGCTGCAGACCACAGCCACGTACACTGCGCTTGCCACAACGGACTGATAGAAAATCTCACTGAAGGATCTCAGCTTCATTAGGCAACACAGCGTGGTCATTCTCTTCTTGTATACAGCTCCAGTGCTGGTCTTCCACTTGAGCCTGGAACCCTGAGCAGGATGTTGCTGGAGCTGTTTTGTCTTCCGTCTAAAGTCGATCGCCTTCTTTCTAATCTTACTCGCATTCAGAAGCAGATGATTTACCTACCTCAGGAGAAATAGGCAGCCAAAAGGATAAAGGAGTCTAATACAAATTATTCTGTTCTAGTTTGAGTTTAACTGCAGAACCACTAGAAAATCAGAAGATAAAATACACAGAGTTGGCAGAGCTGAGACTTGAATTTGATCCTGATATTGTGCAGGCTCATTCATAAGCCAGTTGAGTTTTATTTGGCTCTTACTGTTATCTCAAAAGATGATTTTCTCAGACAAATAAAGGTCAAATGCAGTGAAAGGGGTGGGTGGGGGGGGAAGACTATCATTTTTTTAGCTTTAATTGGAATCAGGTTTAGATGAGAGGAAGGCTACTCCTGAGGACCTGACTGTAGGACGTATAACTTGAGTTTAACCATTTCAAGAGTTTGAAATGGTCAAACTCTTGGTGCTAAAATAACTCACTTAGATTATGAATCTAGGACAACTAGCATAGACTAAGAACGGAGCTTTCCTCTGGGTTAGCCAATTAAAATCAACAGCGAGCGTCACGTGTAGAGTGACGTCTGCAGCCCTGCATTAAATCTGAATGCAGACTATGGAAGATGACAGATGTTTGGAGTATTACTTCTAAATTTCATTCGTCGTGACCCCCCCCCCCACCCCGGGGGGGAAAAGCTCTGAAATTTTAAAACGCATAAAAAAGTGTTTTGAAAGCTACTTTGAGGCTGTTTGAATTTTGATGTCCAGGAGATGTAGATTTCAGTCAGTTTCCTGGCAGTCAACAGATTTATGTTGGTTTTGTTGTTTTTGATTTTCTGCGTGGTTGGCACCACTGTAGCCTATTTATCTTTTTCAAATCTCTGGCAATAACATACAGCGTCCTCACCTATAACTGTGATAAATGAGAGACAGCCTGAGTAAAACAGTTCAAACAAACTTCAGGCTGGCCTTTGCTCCTCTAAGGCATATTTTCATTGTGCTACGGGTGGACATTTGATGATTGAACCCCCACGGAGCCAGAGAGCATGCAAGCTGCTGCATGGACCATAACTGGCCTTCGTATCCGTGCTTCTGTTTCATTTCAGTGTCAGCTGCATGTGATGTGATTACTGACACGGTCATTCACATCTTAGATTAGTTTAATCTAATGGAAATATGGTAGGCATGTGTGCACGCCTCGGAGATCATCGTAATACAGTGAAATATATGACAAACACCCTTTAGAATGACTGATTTCTCTACTTGACTCTGAATCGCCACAGTGATCTGACTTCATGCAAACGCACAGACAGACCAAACCTCCCCCAGCGAGAGTGAAGCGTGAATGTAATTTCCGTATGCACACAGATGAAGACTGCTGAAATATGAAGGCACGCACGTTTTGAGTGTGTTCGATATAATCCGGCTGCGGTCCTTTTGGTAAAGGTTATCTCAATCTGACTGAGATGGAAATAGACGTTCCTCAAAAAGGGGCAAAAATAGGACTAACTGCAAGTGTTTCAAGTGCTAATACAGCCTTCCTCCCTAGGCTAGCACAGCTTTTCATCTGCACTTTAGGATGCATTCATAGCTAATTGAATGCTAATGGGAACAATTTTACAGTACAGGACTTTATTTGCCTGAAAGTTTTAGCAGAAATTGAAGTGTCAACACAAAATTGTGAAATTGTTTTGTTTTTTTTAAAGAGTAACTGCGCACTGAAATATGACACAGACTGTGGAGTATTGCTCAAGTTTTGTAGCCGAGCGAGTTGAAAGGTATTTTTTTTTTCACCAGTCCAAATAACAGCAGAACAGGAGGGCTCACAGCTGAGTAAAATAGGGCAGGGAATGAGAGTCAGACTGAAGATCGATAGGGAAACCCTTCACGCTGGAACATTAGTAATGCTGTAAGGATGCTCCATCTCTCTCTAAACCTTCTCAACAATTTCTCCCGACCTTTTACTTGAAGAGACATTTATGCACTTCTCTTCCTCAAGATCAAATGTCTGCCCTCCTCATAATACCGTCTCTGTATATTTCCCCTTGACTTAGCTGACTGCTTTTATGTTTGACAGCTTTTGTATGGGCAGCAAGACACACAGTTAAGTGCTTTATTTATCTCCAGGATGGGGCTTGATTTTATTTATTTATTTAATTTTTTTGCTTTAGTCAGCTCTTCAGGAAATGAAACAGTGGCATGAAACGCACTTTCATATTCTTCCACATTTAAATACCTGCAGTACGGCAGCATACCTGGTTGAAGTGAAGTAGGCAGTCGTGTTTGAGTGGATTAGGCTAAGGGGGTATCTGTTTGCACAACAATAATGCACGCTGAGGAATATACAGTATGCAAGACTTCTTTTTTTTTATTCAAGATATTTTGCTTCACAGATTTTTTTTTTCCACCACCACAAGCGATGCCTAAGGCTCTGTTCAACCCAGTGAATTTAGTTTCAGTAGCAAAACAGGCTAAAGCTCTTTCTTTTTGTGAGATTAGTGACAAAATTGCTTTCATCCGTTAGCTTCTGGGAAAGAAATAAAACATTTGGGGATTTTTCAAAGTTA
>VUQJ01012763.1:5214-15362 GCA_015108635.1 Andinoacara biseriatus
GGGGAGGGGGGGGTAGCATACGTACGCCAGAGCCATGATGCTCAGAGGTCGGCCTGCCAGTGACTCCAAGTGCATCAGTGTCTTCATGTTGTCAGACGAAAGGCCCATCCCACTGTCTGAATGACCCTAATGAAGATTGATTGACAAGCAGAGAGTGAATAATTAAAAATACAAATTAATTTTTGCATCTGTAAGGCAAGGAATGGCAGCACAATCTTACTCATAAAGCAGCTTTTGCACACAAAGGAGGAGATGCTGTGCATAGAAATACAGCACAAGTGAAAGATAAAACAGCACAGACATACACTCTTTACACACTTTATTAGGCAGATCAAATCTACATGTTCAAATGCACTGAGTTGTTGCCATGCGATTGACTGATTAGATATACAGTACATTAACAAGCAGCTGAACATGTGTACCTAATGAAGTGGCTGCTTAGTACCTATCTTTATTAAATCCCAAAAAATTACATAAGACAAACAAAAACAAACAAAAAAGTAAATTATAGCTACAATTAAAACAACCAGAAACTTAGGTAGAAGAATAAAAATAAATTCATGCAACCTTTAAACCTTTAAAGTGAAGAATTCCAACAAACTAAAGCAAATAAAAGCAACAGCATCAAACTGCTGCAGGAAGTCTGGCTCAAACAAATCCCCTGTTACAGCAAAACCAAATACTGTTACAGGTAAGAGGAGAATTTATGCATTAAAAATCTGAATATTGTTAAAGCTCAGCTGTCCCTGAAAGCCACAGTCTTGCACGGAGCTGAAATTAAGTTAAAGGTAGGTTGCAGTGCATGTTGTGTGTGTTTCTGGTTTGATTTCATGCTGAATAACTTACCTCGTGGTTCTCACTCATTCCGTCCTCCATGGTAACCTCGTCAAAGGTTTTTACGCTGGCGGGACGGATCTTAATGTTCCTGGAAAAAAAAAAAAATTCTTGTGTTAAGACTCCAAAGCCCCCTATAAAACATTCAGTTACTGTTCAGAGAGTCCTTTGATTATGCTGGAGCCAAAAGGCCAAGTTCAGCAACAAAACCACAGGAACTTAATCACTTACGCCAACAATGTGGCGCATCTATGACATTGTACTTTGAAAACACACCTTGTTTGCTTTGCGTGTCAACACTCAGAGGCTAAAACAGCAGCTTAATTTAACCTAAAGGGTAGCTGTCATTACTGCTTTTCGGCACCTCCTCCAAAAACACACTTGGGGGACCTGTGAAAATCCGAGAGCTCAACAGATATTATTATAAGTGGACATAAATCTTGAAGCTTGCTTTATAGTTTCTGAGAAAATTCCTCACAGGAGCCACAATACTGAAGGCTCGCAGACCATCAAGCTGACGTCTGCGTATTTCTTATCACATGCCAATCAGGTCTCTCATTGTCCTCAGGTCAGACCTAAATGTTCTCCTGGTAGAGTTTAGTCTGAACACTATGGGAACAATAATTGTTTTGGATATTTTTCAGTAAAAAAAAATGGGAAAATGATTTAGGTATTTCCTTTGTAAAACAGACTCTGCGCTGTTTGCCTGTAACAGTCTGAGGATTGGTTTACATGTACATAAGACAAGGTGATTGATTTCCTTTGGATGTCTTAACAAGTTCACTGGGGAGTGCAACAGAATTGAGCCAAGACAACCAAGAGACTGCAGCCAAGTTAGCAGCCTTCTGGGGCTGTAATTCATAACGCTGAATACTAGACAAATATAAAGTTTGACCTGATGACACTTCTACATTACAAGATAAGAAAGAGAACATTATCACATATGATCCTGAAGGAGGCATGAATGTTTCTCCTAAATGTCAAAGCATCTCCTTGTCCCTTCAGCTATGAGTGGGAGAAACCCGCAGTCAGTGCAGCCCTAGGGGCAATGCAGCAATATTTGCCTCCTTAGTGATGATAGTGGCTTCTCCATCTTTCGCTTCTTGCGATAATATTTTGCAGACTATAATCTATCCACCCAGTTTTTCCTTTAAACATAGTGGAGTTTTTATGACTAATGAAGCGCTACAAGTAAGTATTTATTTAATAATATTGCTACAAAACCACAAAAGTTAGAAGAATGGCCACAGCTGGATGTCTCTGAGTTAGAAAATTAATGGAAATTAAAGACAGATAAAGGAAATCTGGGTTTTTTTGTATTATAATATAAAAGTGGTGACATTTTAGCAAAGATTAAAAAAAAAAGATTACAATTTTGGACTTTAGAAGTAAATACGTTGACATCCTTGTGGTGCTAGAAAAAATGCCAGAAGAGCTCAAAAGCCAAAGGATTCGTCCAATCATATATTTTATTTGCCATGTACAAGATTAAAGTAGGTGTAAAAATTTAAAGTTTCATGGCAATCGATGCAACTGTTGAGGCAGGGTTGCAGTCTGCTGACCTGTACGAGTTAATTACACCTCCAGTGTATTATCAGTAGTACAGCTGGGAAGAAAGCACATCTGTCCTTGAGTACTTCAGTCTGTTTTATATAAGCTCGCCCATGAAAAATACTCCATGTTCTTACCAGGTGCTCTCTGAGTTGCGGTAGGAGGTTGGCCGTGTCTCCTCTGACGATACTACAGCAGTCTGGTCTCCCACCTTTACCAGCAAAGCTGTGTTGATGGGTATGTAGTGCTTGCCCTCCTAAATCAACAAAACAAGCAGATTTATGATTAATGCTACATGCGCTGTACAAACACACCCTTCTCATAGGTTGTGGTGAGCAGCCAAAGAAACCAGATTCATGCCTCAAAAACCCATAACCATATTCATGAAGCTGGAACAGGTAGCAGCAGAGTTCATGACCGACCTTCTTTCTCTGTAACACAAGCTTCAGTAATGAAAGTCAAATCCCTTCACTACTCTTCCTGTCCAGTCTGATTGGTTTCTCATGAAGGTAGCTTTGACAGACTCATTTGTAATGCAACAGTTTTCCTGTGATGTGAGGTGATGTGTGCCCTTGTTTTTATCTCTTATTACTTCACTGGACAATCTACAGTCCTCTGAAGAAGTGAAACATAATTCCTCTTCTTCGACTGAAAGTGATACAGTTTTGTTTAGGTTCTAACAAATTTTCTCTGCATATTGATAGCTGAGAATAAGCAATCCTCTTTCTTTAATATCCTATTCTGTTCCTATACCAAAGAAAAGGAGCCCTTTTGTTTTAAATGCCAGTGGTTCATTTAGGCTGCACTGTTTTATAGACGTGGTAATAACTGTTCATATTCATTTGAAGAGAACAGGGCAACCAGCCTTCAAGTACACTTAATGTGCAGCACAGTAGGAGAGCACGGTATTTAGTGTGCATGGATCCACTCTGGTTTTAGACTTTTTGACACATGCAGACATGCAAACCACAGAAAGTGACCTTATTAAGAGTGAGTGAAATTTAGTCTTCCAGGCCTTTTTAGCAGCATGGGGAACACAGCTGTAAAATTTCACATAGCTGCTTCAGTTTCAGGGCCATGGATTTATCACACAATCATGCTCTAACAGGATATTTTGGGCCTGATTTACTAATCGTATGCGGCAGTGCAAAACCCTCTTTTGACGCTATAATGCTACTGTTGGGATTTTGTAAAGAGGTGCTCACTTTTTACAGTGAGATGAGCACTTTGCAGTGTCTCAGGTTTAGTCACACGTCTGCACAGTCCACAATGAAAACTTGACTTCTCTCTTGTATCAGATCTGTTGCACACCATACTGACATATTTGTCAATATATAGAAATTAATGGAACTTATAATACACAATACTGACTTTAATTAAACAGCTGCAGCATCACATAGAAATGCAGAAAAAAAAAAAGACGAGCAATAACTTCTTTAACATGGTCCAGGCTCTAATGGTAAAAAATGTTTTCTATTCTTGAAGTCATCTTACAGTTCACCTGTAAGACACAGATTTATACATGAAATAATCTGTAATAAGGCAGCCCTTCTTTGGAAAAAAATCCTGCAGTCTTCCAGAGCTGTCAGATTTATCCAGGGATCACACACATTTTCCACACGCAAGTCCACATTTAGTTCTAGCAGAAGAGTTCGCCCTCTTATCAAAAACCTTTTGATTCTCCCTGAGGTGCCTGTCATTGATTTGAGCTACCGTGCTGTTTCTATAGAGAAACACATGCATAAAACCTCTGCTTACACTTATTATTTTGGTTAGCAGCTTCCTCGCTTCTTCATCAGGTCTGCTCGTTTCTGTGTTTCATTTCACTTCTGTATAATATATTTGGACAAAAACCCAAATATTACGACACATATTACAATATTCTTGTCTTGTCTTTGTTATATCATAACAAAGAGCTGTACAGACGTCTGACAGCTGTATAAAATCTACTGTTTGTGTCATTCCATTCCAGACAATGTTATCATGCATCACACAAACAATTGCATTGTTTTTTTTCCCCGTGTGTTTTGAAGTGCTGTTCCTCTTACGAGACTGATGGTGCCTTTTCAAGTGTTTGTGCTAAGGGTTCCCTTCTCAGCTACGGCTATTGAAAAACTTATTTTTTTGCCTGTTAATTACCAGCAGTGTTTGTGACTCATTCTGCAGATCTAGTGAGTAATATTGGTAAATTTGTTCTTCTATAAAGCCACAATTCCATGGTCAGAATTCCTCCCTCATCTGGGGATTGAAATTTAAAATATGTCAGCATTTCTCAGAGAAAACACTTCAATAAATCTATTTCAAATATCCTCATAAACTCGCAGTTTTAGTTTACACCAGAGCCCGACAGCGGATCCTAACAAACAGTTTGGTGTTTAAACAGTGAAACTTGAACTCTACAATATGTAGTGTTTAGCTGGTACATTTTTGTCCGTTATACCTGTTGCACGCTGGCCTGAAGCAAGTCTCCAAGCCTTTCCACCAGCTCAGTGAAGGTCGGTCGCTCGTGGGGCTTACCCTGCCAGCAGTCCAGCATGGTCTGATATCTGTGAGGAAACAACAAAGATAAAAACTGGATGGATATTCTTAATGTCAATGCCAAGAACAACATCCAGTATATTTAAGTTGATGCATTGTAAAATGTAGCACCTTCGGGAAGAAAAACATCTACCTCCAGAGCGGTTGTTCTTTGTCTCTTTCACCATTTATAAACAAACCTCTTTTCACTGAGCAACCACATGTGGTCCACCTCTGAATCAGCTGCCACACATACACTTCTGTACTCTGAGTAAATGCTGAGCCCCTGAGACTGTATCAGACGGTCTTGGTTTTGGGTGTGAAAAACCGTAAGAACACACAGCCTTGCTCAGGTCTCTGAAAAGCTGTCAGCCTCTCTGCCCATATGGGAAAACTCAGTTTTTATGTGATTTTCCATTGCAATGCCCTGCTACATTTCGTGAAGGAATTTTGAAATAGAGCACCTCGGTTTCTGTTTAAATTACATTCACAGCACGCTACTGATTGGGATCAATCAATGACGGACCCCTTTGTGGTTTCAGCTGCAGTAGCTACCAGATTCCCTGCAGAGATCTGAACTCATATGTAAATACAGACATTGTTATTCCATTTTGGCATCATATTTAGTCAATCTCAAATCTGAGCAGTTGGTCTGTTGCTATATTGACCCAATCTCCTTTCACCCCGGGCCAGCTATAAGAAACTGAGGTACTGGGATTCCCACCTTGATAAATGCACTAGTCCAGGTGCTAGCCCTCCTAACAGTGACAGGATGCAGAGAGCACAGCCCTTATGCAGATCATTCAGGAGGAAGTAGACACATTGTATGACTGCACAATTTAAACCACATTTCCTGCCTGGTCCGTAATGAGAATAAATAGCACGGGCCCACATGTTTGGGGGTCTTGAGGGAGTCTGGTGTTTCTGAGGGGGAACGATTCTGAAGAAGTGAACTACTTCATCTGGTTTCGGCAAACATGGCAGGATGGGAAATGAACATCCTATTTATTGTACTCCCACTCTCTGTATAAATTCTTCCGCAATGCATCAGGACGGGGGATCTTATTAGCAGGCGGCAGAGAACATTCCTGATGAATCAGGACTGTGAGAACACAAATTAAATGACACTCCCTGTAACCTCATGTGGTTTTAATCACTCTTATAGTCCGAGTATGGAATGAGGGTCAAGATGTCATAACCCAGGCTTAGGGACACCTGAGATCAAGTGCAGAAGTCTCATGGGGATCAAAATAATTCCTACCACTGGCTCAGAGTGAATTGTGGTGCATCCCATTTAAACTGTTATCAGCTGGTTTTATCTTGGCTTTAAATTAGAGGCAGGCCTCACAGCCATAAGAATGCAAAATATGTAACCTGGTAGGCCTTTTTCAGCCAATGGACTGACTGAACTAAAATGGAAAGCATGACGCATTCTTTTGGCACCAGAAGGTCTGCATCTACAGATCATTTGCTTTAACTGAAATCTACTGCCTGGATTAGACTTCGTGAATCATTTCCAATAATGGCCTCATTTGCAAGGCTAATAAATTAATTCAGTTACCTTTACTTGGCACAAGATTCTGATCCTTTTGATACCATATCATTACTAAGCGGATGTGCAGCATTATTCTTTCAAAATAAATATGATTTGTGAATTTTAAGCAAGTGAGGCGTGTTAAATTAAATCCAGACATATGCACACATGTTTGGCGAGAGCTGCAGAGCTCTGACTGTGATTGCAGGGTCTGGATCAGTTGCACGCTGCATAGATCAGGCTTATTACAAAAAAGTTTGACTAGCTGCTTTACAGACTGACAAAACTGACACCAAAGAGGAGGACTCTGTGTTCTCCCACACATATTTACGTCTAGCTGAATCTTGCAGTCCTTTCTGGAAAAAAAAAGAAAAAGGAAAAACTCCTCCGTGGGGCTCCAAAGTAGGCATTTAAATGAACTGCTAAGTTACATCTGCAGCACTGTCAGTCAGAAAACGTTTCATAGCGCCAAGCACGGCGCTGCAGAGCGAATTTGCAGCTAATATTTCCTCCTGCAATTTTGAGAGTGGGATAACACATGATTCTTATCCAGCACCCCTGACCTCCTGGTGCAATGCAAAGAGGGAGAAGGAAACAAGACCTCCTCTTAGCTGCAGATTGATATGGGAGGGTTTATTTTCTTGGAGTTTGAGAGAAGAACACATGGCCAGTGATGTGGAGTTTGCTGCCTGAGATATAAACATGCCTTCAAACTATAGGGTATATTTTTGTTTCATGAAGTCAGTCATGGATTTTTAAGTCAGACTGATTGCTTAGAAACACCGTCTCCCTCATTGCTTCCTCCTGCAGGTGGACAGCACAAATTCTGGTTTAATTTTTCTGTTTGAAGCATATTTTAGTTGGAACGCCTCCTGTTTTTTTGGTTAAAAGCCAAGCCCAGAGAATAAACAGATCTGAATTCTCATACAAAAAGATGATACACTGAAGTATGTAATGAATTCTTACATTTCAGAGGAAGCATATTCTGGCGCTCTCATCCTGGTCCCTTCTTTCAGTCTGCAGCAAAATTCTTCATCGATCTGCATGCCAGGGTACGGGGAGGCACCTGGGCGAGAGACAAGGTTGTTTATTATTTGTTGTTCATAAAAGGGGTATACACAGTCTATTTAAATAACTATATGTAATATGTAAAAATGATGACTTTGAATTAATGTGTACATGTCTTATAATTCTTCCTAGAGTTCAGGCTTATTATTTAAAGGAAAGGAAAACAATCTCTATGTTTTTTCTATTTCTTATTGAAGCGGAAACATGGAGATATTATTAATAATTATGTGCAGTAATGCAATATTAACATAATAGAATAAAGTGACAAAGCTAAGCTGTCAGTCTGCGCTCTGTCACATAAAAATATTTCCCAGATTTGGATAGTGTAACAAGTACTGTGTTCAAACCAATTTAAATCAAAGGACTTATGGTTAAAAATGACTGGATAATGTAACTGTGGTCCCCTGATGATATTTAATAAAACCCTAATGTTTTCAAACTCATGAAACTGTCTAATGCATCACTCACAAACAAAATGGTTCATTTTATTTACTTTTGAACTATAATGTTGGGTATTAAATTTTAATGCTTGGCTTCCTATGAAAACATAACATGAAATACTAATGGGGGATCCAGTTCCCAGTTTTGGTGGTTTGTAGAAATAATGCCCTTTTTCGGAATTATCAAGTAATATTTTTCTTTGCTACAATCCCAGTGCATACAGTAATATAACAAATCATTTTTGTGGCTCCCCAGATTTGTACGGAGCTACAGATTCAGTAAAGTAAGTAAAACACACAACGTCAGCACCGGCTGTCACCGTTCACATGGTTCATATTTCTAGATGTGGCTCATGTCGTCGCAATGTTTCGTGACGCGAGGTTTTGTGTATAAACACAGTAAGAACTTAAATGATCGCACTTATCCACTGCAAAGGGATTTTACCATCTAACCTTCCGATAAAACACACTGAATTTTAAAGATCTAGTAAAGTTCCCACTATGGTTAAACATATAGTTGCATATAATAAAAAATATTTAGGTCAAGATTATGTATTTTATCCCTCCATTTTCTTCTGCTTATCCAGTTCAAGGTTGCGGGGGGCGCTGGAGCCTATCCCAGCTGCCACAGGGTAACAGCTTGGTTACGCCCTGGTCAGGCTGCCAGTCTGTCGCAGTTTAACACAGACAGACAGACTGACAACCCTTCACACTCACATTCACACCTATGGCCAATCAGAATTTGAATCACCAATTAACTTAACATACGCCTGTGCACTGAGAGAAAGTCAAAGTACCTCCTGCTGTGAGGTGTCAGTACTAACTACTGCATCGCGCTTCCCTCTAAATATGAACAAAATGGTTTAATAAATAATAAACCCACAAATTTTAAACACATGGCATCTGTTTATTATGTAGATGAAATACATAAGGTTTATATTTATTTTTGATTGCATGTATATTAAATGAATTTACTTTATGTTAAAACTATGCATGGACTGCATAGTTTTAAATACATAATTAAATACATAATATCATATCATGTGTGTATAAATGTATAAATTATGTTTACTTTGTTTTATTATGAGACAAATATCCTTTGGTATGTCCACATTCTTTAACATTTTAATCAGCACTGTTGTATCTAGTTACATACAATAAATACCAAGCAGTATACCAAGGCGTGGTATACTGTTTAATATCACTCGAAAAATTTAACTGACAAACTTTTGGTTCATAAAATACCCCCGTCTTACCCAAATTGGACCTCCAGACATCAAGTTGCACTACTGAAAAGCTGCAAAGCTGACTTTTTTCTTCCTCATTTTGTGTCCTTGTTTCGTGATTTATTTTTCTAAGGCTCAGCTAACACTAGCCAGATGTGTGAGTGTTTCTTTAATGGAAAGAGTCGGAATAAGGTGCTGAGTGAGGAAGAGTAAGAAGGCTAAAAAAGAAATAAAGAGAAGATGAGCTTAGATAGCATGATGTCATGATGACATCAGCGTGCTTTCCATTGAAAAGGATATACAACGTGACACACTCGTCTTTCAATGGCAGCAGGTGACAACACCAAATGATGATTCTTAAGCAGCACATCTAAAAACACTTTCTCTTATGCTTTCCCTGCTCCCGTGGTGACACTTAGACGTGCAATATTTCATGCTGTCATGCTGTATAGAAAAGCGTGATGAGTTCTGTGCTAGGGCGCACATGCAATCATGGGCCAATGCACAATGTTGCCTTAAAGGCTGCAGTGGTCTCACAGCAGGGGCACATTTTTACACTGATCTTGCTGCTTGGTCACTGTGAGTTTGTGTTGCCAGCTGGGAAGAAACAGACTGCTTAAAAAAGAGGCGCTCCCTTGTTTTAATGTCCCATGCCTGCGCTAATATTCGCAGACACTGATTGTTTTCTTTTTGTTTTTTTGCATGAGTGCCAGGAAAATAGTTTTCTCAGACTGGCAATAGAAGTCCAGGCCCTTTGTCCCAAAGGCACAATTACCCAGTGGAAGAACACAGTTATTACCCAGTACATCTGGTGATGCTGTAAAGCTGGGGGCACTAAACAAGTCCATCATCAAGATCTCTTTTTGCATATCCAACCAACTATCCATTCATCCATCCAGCCATTATTTTAGCTGTTTATCCATTTAAGCGCATCAGGACTGCAGATATATACTTTACTGTGTGTAAATGTGACATACA
>VUQJ01012774.1:4956-17251 GCA_015108635.1 Andinoacara biseriatus
AACCAGCATGAATAAAAAGTGAGTCATACACTTTGATTTATGTTTTGTATCTTCACCAAGCATTAATACCGAATGTGCACATGGGATATTGGTTTAGTAAAAGTAACTTCTTGATTTTCAGTGTTTGATCTTGTTTTCGGTTGTTGCTAAGTTCGAATAACCAATGAGAAGCATGCCTATATGGATCCAGAAATATCTGTAATTATTAAATTAACACTGCAGGTGAATTATGTACAATACAGTAAACGCGAGGTAAAAAATTTAGCCCACTTCAGCGACTTGAGATCAGATGCGGGATGAATGGGGTGTGATTAATCAGAGTTCTTGAGGCTTTAACAAAGCAACAGCCTGTAAATGAAGCTTAACACGTGGCTGCAAAGATGCTGAAGTACTCTTTCGCCTGCTCAACTGTTTAAGTTATAAAGACATTTTTGTTTTTTCGCTTCCTAACAGCAAGAAGATGGGGATAGAAAACATGCAAAACATTTTCACCCGTGTATACGTGTGTGTGGTTGGAGAAGGGCATCGTGCGTGCATGCGCGAAATTGTTGCTGGTGGGCCTCAACATGACTGTTGAGGTTGGAGGAATCATACGTTCAGCTGTGATTTCCATCAACACATTCCTGGACGCTCACACACTCTCTCAGCGGAGCTGCGTGCAGCACCCCCCAAGGATGTGACCTGCAGCCTGCAGACACAAATGGCTGTCTCACAAGCGCTTATCACAACACAGCAGCCTGTAGGATAATGGGAGGCCTTAATCTGAAGCCACGTGGAGCTGAGCAAACTTTGAGTAGTGTTGCTCCTTCATGCTGGCCCTATAGAAAACAGTCAATGATATACTACACCGTTCGGCAGTAAGCCAGCAAGTTTCACCATGCCAAACTGATTACAGGATAGAGGTCAGACCACATGGACAACAAATGGTCCCTGACACTCGGGGTTGGGCATAAGGCGGAAAGAAACGCTCTCAAGAAGACAGCAATTGTCACAGAGACTGTTTAAAGGATACATGATATTCCGAACTACCAGGAAATGCACAGTTGCTCCTATGCTGTACACTGTTGTGCATTTTGTCGTAGTGCCAAAGTTGGCAAAAATACAAATAATAAGGCATGTGGTCTCGCTAAAGTATGTAAAAACTGCTCCACAGATTAAATGAATGTTTCCAAATTCCCAGGAAGCTAAAATGGAGCCAAAGAGACGGAGAGAATATTAAATGGGTCTTAAGACCGAAACATTGATAATGAGCAACTTAAACAGTCAACTCAACAGAACAGCCAGCCTTCTGTGCAGTACAGTAACTGGCACTTAATCGGCGTGTGTTTCTCTTCTGCTGGTTTAACAAAAAGACACAAGTAAAATCCCCACACAAGTCCAGTCAATCAACGCTATTGGCAAAGTGCAAGGCTGGCTTGAAGCCACAATGTACTGCATGCCTTCAAATGCATAAAGGGGTTCAGTTTGAAGGAAGGTTCAGCGCAGAACACACCGGCTATTTTTTTTCTGCTCACAGCAGTTTCTCCACCATGGTCCACATCTCGACTCAGTTACACGGGCGCTACATTTGTCTTATATTGATATGGGTTATGATGAGTCATGACCAGCTGTTATGTGTAATACGGAAAGAGCTTTTACACTCCTTTTTCTTTGTATGGCAACTGGAAGGGATTCTTCTGAGAATAATTTTAATTAAACAGAACAATAGCTTTTAACCTTGAATATGTAGACAACCCCTCAGGATAGCAAGCCATATCCTGACACTCTTTTTATATTGATAGTTTGCATATTCAGTTCAAACATTGCATCAGTACAGACGTGTCAGTCAACTGTATTGTTATGTGCAATATGGAAATTTCTTCTGATTAAAACCTTTGTGACACTACACAAAAGCACAAATTCAAAGGAGTTTGAAATAGACCCTTCATCAACTCGTCTTTTTTGGTTGTTGTTGTTTTTAAGATTTCAGATAATATATAACACACAACTGGCACAGCATAGGGTGCAGGAGTTAGTGTGAGCTGCTGAGCTGAAGATGGGTTGTGGTGGCCTGAGTTCACCATGTGGTGGAGCCGAGTGCTGGTTTCCCAAAGTCTCTTCACCAGAACAGGCAGCAGGCTGGCAAAGCCTGGTGCTACACTGTATCCTAGTGTGAGGGCTAGAATGATGCTCTTGTGCTGAGTTGCTGTTCGACTTTATTATCTATGCTCTACGGATTTCACTTTCTGTCTTCACCTTGATAAGTTCAAGCAGTGTTTGCTTGTTTGCATGCCAGATACGGTTAGAGATACAACACAGGCAGGGAAATACACCCGAATCTAGATGTCAGGTACAGGAGGAATGTGCTTAGGACAAAGCTGGAAAGCACTAACTGCATTCTAAAATGGGTGTGAAGCCCTCCTCTGCAACAAAGCGGGCTCATGTCTTCCTTCCTCTTCATACTTTTCCCTCTCACTCTCTGCCCCTCAGTGTCTGCCTCTCTTTCCACTGACTGTATCTCCCTCTTGCCCTCTACCCTAATGTCTTTGTCTGCTTTCTGTCATGCATTCCCTCATTTCGTACCCCCCCTTCTTATCCATGCTATCTTCTTCTTTATTTCACTCTGTCCATCTACATCTGCACCCCTCCTCTCGCTCTCCATCCCTGGAAGGCACACATACACAGATAATACTGCGGCTACATGCTGCTTCGGCAACATACTGCAGCAGGCAAGCATACTCCACTGCAGCCCTTTAACACAATGACCATTTCTCTTATGACCTCACAAAGAAAACAGCTCTTGGTCTAAACAGACTGCATGTTCTCTGCATCAAAATCAAAATCACATAGTACATTTGCTTCCAACAAATGTCTTTTGAGAGAAATATGTTTCAAAGAGATCCTCTGCAAATTGCAATATGTCTTTTTTTCTCTGCATCTGCAAATTTCAGCCTTTTGCTACCATGATAATCAAAGCAACATGCCCTGTTTGTTGCCAATTCCTTTTAATACCATATGTATTTTCAGTTAAGCCCTCCCACTGCCTATGGATATATCACCCCTGATTCGCCCTGTCTTGCCTTCTCCCCTGAAGCATGACAGAACGAGACGTGCTGTTGTAACACAATGGGACTTCTTTTTTTTTTATTGAACCATGAACAAACACATTCACACACAAACAAAACACACAGAGACAGACATCTAGAGATCATGGCACTTGGAAGGACATACAGTGATGCCATTGTTGGAATATCCAGGAGTGATTTAAGGAAATGACAAAGCATCAAAAGATAGCAACACAAAGAGCACACAGAGATGCTTTTATACAAAGACAAAAGACACACAAAACTGTGGAAAGGTGTCTTGAGATTTAAGACAAAGGCCATAATTATGCAGAAATATGCTTTAACCTCAGCTCTGAAAGATATGCCAGCACCAGATGCAGATACTATCATGTTTGTGTGCGGCTTAAGATTGAAACTCGGTTATGTTTTATACATTATGACTACTGTGTGTCTCAGCCCACTTGTTCATTGCGTTGTAATATTATATTGCCGTTGATATTTCTGCATTACCATCTCTTTTGTCTGCTAAGATCATCATATACAGTTTCATGTGCCTCCAGTCCCCTGTTTGCAAGCTCGGTCAAACAGGTGCTACCACCAGGCATTCCCCAGGGTGTAGAGCACAACTTGACCTTTTTTATTTACTTGCCATTAAACATGATGTAACTCACTGACTACTGTTTATTGAATTAATTTTTCATAAATGTTAGCACAGTATGTCTTGCATGACTGACCCTTTAAATATTGAATGCACATAAGTGAAAAGGAATATATCACTGCACTGGAATAAAGCCAAAGTGTCATAACAAGCATATAGAAAGAGTCACACAATCTGGCTGTAAAACTCAACTGAAGCCTTTTGGATGTCAGGAAATAAAAAGATGTAATGTTCAGAGCCATTTAAATACAATATGGAGGGCTTCTTTTCTGCACTGCACAGTGGAAATCAAACTTGCATGTTGAAACCCCTAAGAATCTCACAATGGGTCCTTTCTTTATCTTAAAAGAGCTGAGACTCTAATAATGCAGCTCAGCTTAAGTCTGCTGACTGTAAACAATGGCTCTAAAAGGTGGCCTTGACAAAATGTAAAGCGAGAAGGTGGAGCTGATTAAGGACAGAGAGCTATCGCTAAAATCCAGTCCCTCCCTTTTCCTCACCACCTACACCTCTCTCATAGTGAGACATCTACAGAAATCACCCTGCTGTAAGGTCAGCAATGAGGAGGAGAATGTCTCCAGTGGTGCGGCATGTGGAAACCTTCTTTTTAAGTCATTCATTCTCCAAAAATAGCAAACATATGAATGTTGTCAACTCAGACATCTCTCACTTGGAATAGCATGAATACAAATATGCCGTCATGCACGATAGGTTGGATTAAACAATCACTATCTGCACTGACTTGGTTTACCAACATCACATGCTCATGCCTGTACAGTATCAAAGTCTTGAGCCGTTACTCAGCGCTCCACAGACAGAAAAACCTGGCAAACTCAATGGAGGAAGTTGCGTTTCCTCAAGCACATCTAGCCCTTTCTGACTCTTACATGCCAGACAACCGTATAGTTCTTTCACAGTCCAGCACCAGATAACATCAAGCAGAAGCAAAGCTACATGAATTGTATTAGTTCTCTAAGGTCTTTAAAATACTTTTTAAAAAAAACGTTTTTTTTTTTTTCTTTTTTTGTTGCACACACATACATAAACAAGCTTTCACTACCTGCACTGCTAGGAACACATTCTCGTCAAACCCACTGAATGGAAGCAACTGTTATCAAAGTTCTTTCATCTGATACAATACTTTGCAAAATCTGCAATGCACACACACACACACACACACACCACTATTGAACAGCCCTGTTAGATTCTATCACACACACTGAAGATATTTTTTACAACTCTCATATTCTGTTTAATCTATGTTTTAAACCTAAATCTATCGTTTGCTGCTTTTGCGATGTGCCAATAACGGTCAAAGGGACTGTGCAGAACAGTTTTTTTGGGCTTTTGCATTGCAAGCAAACTGTGGTGAATGAGAGGTGATAACACACCATGCAGTGCATTTAAATTCCATTCACCTCAAAGTCCAATTCAGTTTTCCACTGATTAATAGGCCAAAACCACATGTGTGGACAGTTGTTCTTCATGCATGTTATTCTCCTTGCATGCCTGTTTGTAATGGCTCTTTTGGATCTCTCAATTGGCAAGAGAACAGTCAGAACAACAACAACAACGCCAGTACATCTGTGCCACTTTGCTTGTTGCTTAGGAGTCAGTACTCACTGCTTTGGACGTTAACAGTGCCAGTGGAGTTGTCCTTTCCCAGCGGGTTCTCCACCACACATGTGTAATTCCCAGAATCCTCCAGTTTTGCTTTGCTGATCTGGACTCTGGAGTTTTTCCTGTGGGTGACAACGCTCACATAGCTGAGTCAGGGGAATAAGGGCAGGGAGGAAATAGCATGTAAAGGCAAGAACTGGAAACATGAGGGGTGGGGGGTGGGGTGCGTGGCACCAGCTCTGCTGTAATCATAAAACAATATGTTAGAACTAGCTGTTATATTTTTTTGCAGCTTCATTTAATGTCAATATTATTATATCAGGGTCTCCTTAAGCTTTAATTTTTGCTCAACAGTAGCCACTGTGGCCACAATTAGTAATTACAGGATAACAACATAGAAAAGTTGTTCCTCTTTTTCTTCATTTAGGTATTTCTTATCTTATCTAATATTGTTTTGAGTCAATAAAAGACTGCGTAGTTACAAAATACAGGTCATCTGGTAGCTTTGATGCTAATTTAAATTTACCCACAAAGCATTTCCCCCACAGGAAATGTCATGAAAGAGGCATTTGTAAAGCTTTCCACAGGACAACTTGAACCACAGAGTCAGTTTATATCTCTGTGTTATACACTTTTGAAGTGTTCAAAAGCTAATATATGTGTGATATCCAAAAATAAAGTCTGCGGGCTAACAGTAACAAAGCAGTGGCTGTACAGCATGCAAAAGAAAGAAAGAAAATCATTTGTAGACAAATAAATAAGGGACACCAGTTTTTCAGGCTTACAGTCTTGTTTTGCTAATAATAATATATTCTTTGAACAGACACAGCTCATTATCAGTTTTATCTGGTCTAGCTGGTTTAGCTGAGTAAAAATCAACGGCATCACCCTGTATATTCAGCTTCACATAAAACATTAGCCCCTGGTTGCACTCCTCCGAGCGCACTTGACTAGTGCTAACTTGCAGTTCTGCCACGTACAGTACTTACATGTGTGATGTATTGCTTCCAAATGCAACTTTTTATTTGAATGGGAAAGTTAAATAAAAGAACACTAACTGGATCACTGAGTCATTACAGTGCACTTCAGTGAAAGAGTAAGCCTTTATAATCCCAAATATTATTTAAAAAAAGAGAAGAGCTGCATCAGCCCCGCTGATAATAACTTGACCCTCGGAGAACCTAAAGTAGATCCCTATTTTCTTTTTTTTTATCGTGCACTGCTTGTGTTAGGTTTACAGAACATGGGTGATTTGTACTCACTTGCCGCTCTTTATTTTGACTTTTTTGTTTCTCTTCAGCTCATTGCCATCTTTGAACCATCTGTAGGTAGGGAGAGGGTTTCCCGTGGCCTCACACTTAACTGTGAGCTTGCTTCCCTCATCCACTATTATTGGATTCTTCATCGGTTTTAACTTTGGAGCCGCAGCTAAAAAGAGAGAGGGGGGGGGGGGGACTCAGTGTTAATATATACAGTAAACAGGCACTTGATTATGGTTTGGTTTGTGTGCAGTTGTGTGTTTTAGGAGAAGACAGAGAGAGTAAAACAGAGCCAGTGATTGTCTCTATGGACTCAGCCAACAACTCTCTCATGTAACCTCCAGATGTTGCCACCAGAGACATGATCAGCTTTACCTCAGACTAATAAACAGGCTGATTTTCACTCTGGCATCGCTGCTATAAAAACACCTGAAGCAATAGTTAGCAAACATCCACTGGCTGATGAAGAAAATCTGCAACCACTAACTCATGTGAAATTAAAGCCAATCTGTACACAAGAAAAGCCAATAACATTATGATTGCATAACAACTGGTCGGTTGTGATGATGGGATCAACAACAACAACAACAACAAAAAAATAAAGATTTCATTATAACTCTTTTGTTTGTTACAGAACTTTGCAAAAGGACAAAACCCTTGTTTTGCTCAGAAATGTTGAGCTTTGAGTGAATTTCTTGCGTGTTCATATCTGTCTGCATGCTCGTATCCACCATCAGTGCCTCAGTAGTATACTATGTAATTTCTTACAACGATTTTTTTTTTTCCTCGGGGGAGAAAAAAAAGCTTTAATTGAAATATGAAAATGATCTGCATCCAAACACACACAAAACACGCAACACACACTCGCACAAACACTTGCCAGCTGACAGCTGCACACATGTTTAGGAGAAAACTCATCCAGGGCGGAGCAAGAGAAAAGAGGTGAACAAGGGTCAGCCGGGGATTGGCCACGAGCCACCCCAGCCCCCAACACACACATACCCACACACTTTCCTGCTCCATGTGTAACATTTAAAATTTTATGCATATGCTGAGTTGAGTGGGTCCTACAAATTACAGTTATTTGTGGTGCATCAAAGGATGACATCTGAATGAAGACAAACAAAGCATGACAAGCAAAATGAAGCGCACATAGGTATTGACTTCAATTAAACACTAAAATAGCGGTGCACCGAAATTATCCCTTGTTGTCCTCTTTTTTGAGAGACTGTCCTACTTCACTGACCTGGTTAAGCGACGTGTCTGCACAGAGAGAAAAACTCTTAATGATGCTGCAGTTTTCATTTTTTTGTGTGTTTAAGTGGACAGCTGCTGACAGCGATGGACTTTTGGTGCAGCTTGGCTGTATGTCTATTTCACAGCATTTTACAAACATATACCTCAAGTATTGTACTGCTTTTGAAGGCATTGTTCCTTGTCAGTTCTGCAGAGGTCACTGTTGCTTATTACTGATCCTACCACAATTTACAGTATTAACCACAATTACAGAAAGGGAAGAGCTTTCCTGTGCCATGTAAGACAGGCAGATGCAATATTCAGGAGCTCCATTGCAGCAGAGCTTGTCAGTACGTCCTACAGCTGACAGCATACCCTCCACTCGACATCCTGACACAAACTTTCCTAGGCCACTTGGCACTAATTCTCCTGACACAAGCCAGAGGTCAGTGCTTGTAGTCCCAGTCATGGATCTCTTTAGTATCAGACGCTGCATGATTTCTCAGTTGAAAAAATTACAAGCTAGGCAAATAATCCATCCTTATAAATAGAATTTTGCTAAGAATTTATGTGCCTTGTTTTGGCCAGGATTCTTTGAGAATCCATCCATCCATGTGGCTGCAGCCTATGCCAGCCAACACTGGGCGAAAGCATCTTTTTTTGTCAGCTTAAGTAATCATCATAATTGCTTGAAGTTGATCAATCTAAGCCTCAGTAATCAGTTTTAAAAATACAAAAGTATCTAATAAAAACACATGATTATTCCACAATAGAGAATACTGTATAATTAGAAAGCTGTGTGTGTGAGATGTACACACTTCTTTTTTATGGAATCAGAGATAGCAAAATGACAGATTCAAAATAGATCCCAACCAACAGAGATCAATGGAAAAGCAAACATTTTTAGTTCAATAGCAGCCATTTGATACTAAAATTACTCCCGAAAAACAGGGAACTTTTATCTGTGAACAACATCCTGTTGGAAAATGTGAGTGATGACGTTCGTGGCATTCGGAAAATAAAGACAAAGACTCTTATGCAGTGGAGAGTCGCAGATGTGCCACTGTAAGGTGGCACGCACTAACTTTAATGAGCTTTTAGTCTTAATATGGATTTTTGCGCTGCAACTGCTCGACACCTTCAGTTCAGTTCAGTTCAGTTCAGTTCAGTTATATTCACATAAAACCATCTCACAACCAGTCATCTCAGGGCACTTAACATTGTAACGTAAAGTCCTTACAATATTATAGAAAAAACCCAAAGATCCCCTTTGAGAAAGCACTTGGCGCGACAGTGGTGTGGGACAATAAAACCTCATTTATGCAGCAAGACATAAATGTGGTTTTGCAGAGTCATAACATTATATAGGCTACACATATTGTATATTACTGTTTAAAATCAACTCTGCAAGTGGTCCTGGTTTATCGACAGCCTGCAGCAAGACCATATACAGAGTGTAAGACTCCTGATGGTCCAGATGTACTTCGTTAAGTATTTATTTATTAAATCTAATATACTACATGGGACTGGAAACTAAATGGAGGTAATACGTCAGTGTTCTGTAGGCTCTTGGTACTTTTCATATTGCGGAGCTAATGGAAAAATCACCAAAACTGAATCACATGCCACATCGATGAATACAATAAAATGTACACATGTGTCATGTTTGATAAGCAGCTTCCTCAGACAACTCTCAAGGACTTTGATTTCAATCTAATTGGGAAATTATTCTCTACTTCTCTATCCAGGGACTAACAAGGCTTACAGAATTTACATGAGTCCATGGTCCCCAATCTACATAAATGAAAATATTGTGCATGATTTCCATACACACAGACCCCGCACTTTGCCTGGGGACAGCCGTGTCAGTCATAGTCAGGAGCGGGAATGAGGCTGAACCATATAGAAGAATGTTTAGTACTTTGTCTGGACACAGGTCTGTCCTTGCCAAGCAAATTAAACAAGCTTTGTCCTTGACTGGAAAACTTACAGAAAAACAGAGCTGCGCTTTTCATCAAACAATAAGCCAGATGTGTGAGAGGGAGTGCTCCAACATACAGTGCTAATGAAGACGCATGAATCTTTCACTACAGCTTTGATATGCATTTAATGGTAACATTAAACCATGTTAATACAAAGAATGCTCTTTGCCTGTGATAAAGTTGCTCATTTCTGGAATGGCACATGGAAAAACCACTGCTCAGTCAAAAGTTTGATAGACGTTTCTTCAGTGCACAGCCTGTACAATAAAGCCCAACATACTTTTCAGAGAGCATGCTCATTTTACCGAGTGCAATTAATGTTTCCCAACAAGATAATAAAGACTCACTATGCTTGAAAATAAAATAATTTCTTTGAGACAAACGCTTGTCTCATTTTCCATTACGGCAGTGGAAAAAGTGTCAGGCAGTAATGATAAACCCTTGCCTCAACAACAGCCTGATTTTCTCTATTTGAAGCACAGGGGCAGCTGCAGATATGGACTATAAAAACCCAATTTGAGAATAGAAGCCTATCCGGTGTGTCAACAGCTCATGTCTTGGGTAACAGTTGGAAACCTCAGCCCACGGAGTTGTTCCGAAGCAAAGTTACTTGATGAATTAACAATACACTGCTCGTATTATTGAGTTAACGATTCTGTTTTACTTCCAGGAGCTTAGAGAAGGAATCTGAGGCATGCCTTTGTGTTTTCCTCTCTAGACAAAGTATCCCTGATTACTCCAGTGTTATGTCACTTCACTGCACGTTGTCAAAAGACAAATTACATGGTGAGACAGCCAGAAAAATGGGTTTTGCATGTGGGAATGGTCTTCAGGCACTGCACTCTGGCCACTGTAATGCAACATCTGTTCAAAAAGATCATTTCAACAGCCTCCCAGCACAACTAGTGCACTTTCACCAAACAATTATCTGGGACATTGTTTATATGTGACCTTTCTCTTACCAACACGGCATGTCAGATTTTAATTGTGACTACTGTTCTGAATAATGAAGGTTTGACAGAAATGGTGATGGCTGCAATTCAAAACTCTTTCAAGTAAATTAGTCTTGGGTTTAATCACTTCCCATTTCTAGTCATTTTCCTAGGAATCCAACACTCGCACTTGAGGTAAATATAGTAGTCAGTCAGTCGTCAACAAGTCTCCAAAGCAGGGCACAAAAATAGACTAAACATTGTAAATGCAATTGTGAATTCAAAGGTCTTATCTAGCGCCATCTGTATTTCTGTATTTCGTATTATCGCACTGGTTCACTTAGGACCAAAAGATGCTGCACCATTTATGTTTGCTTACAAGCAGCAGAACTGGCTTCTCTTTACAGTTTGATGAACGTGCCAAAGCCAAAATTTTACCAGTGCATGTTTCACAACGTTTCTCTCCATGTCTGTCAGTCCAGTGATTGCAAAACAATATTTGTTTCACAGCCTGAGGAATGAAATACCAACTGTTTGCACGATTAAAATATATGCATACATTTTGTTTATACATTTTTGGCAAACAGAATTTCACCAAATGATTCAAGCATAAAATAAGTTAACTAAGTATTCTCTTTGCTCATGAAAGTCGACCTTCTACCGTGTCTCTATCGCAGCCCAGAATCATTTCTTTATGAGAGTGTAGTTCTTGAATGGAAGGCGACTTGAATTACCTACCAAACATAAGCTTTAAGTAACCTACTTTTTGTCATGTTTTACTGGTAGTTTTTTGTTTGTTTGTTTTGTTTTGGGGTTTTTTTGCACTGGCTCGGTTTTACACATTATTACTCTTTAACTAGTGGTAACTGAATACTTGTAATTTATTTATTATTGATTGCAAAAATCATTCTCCTCTGAAGTAGTATCACGTAAGCTACTTCTGGCATCTCCTTTATTCACAAGGGCACACCACACTGGGTAGCTCTTCATGTTTGATTTGGCAGAGGTTTTACACCGGACGCCCTTCCTGACACAACCCCAAAGGGATTAGTGTCGCCTCCTGGCATCAAATTGGAATCTTTCACTTATCAAGCCAATGTGTAAACTTTCTGCTTCTATAGCTGTAAGTAGCATTTATGTTCAGGAAGTATCCATTGTATAGAACACCCATTAGTTACTGTTGTGCTGAATTCCCCAACTGTGCTACAAAAAGCAGCATGCAAATAGTGTATATAAATTTGAATATTCCTGCCTTTGACTTCCCAGTAGCTGCCACCTGATGTGTAATGTAAATATGATGTGGCATAACTAATTTTAATAATACAAATTTGCTTTTGTTCAACTACAGTAAGTGGTGGGAATGAATGTGTAAAGGACACTGCTGATACCATTAAGGCTCAACACCTCCCCACACGGCCCCAGTAAGCTTTCGGCTACTTCCAGGCCTTCATTTGTCGCTTTAAACCATGGCTGGGTGTTTTTGGCTCTTGAGTCCCTATCTATAGCTACCCCTGAAAGGGCGAGGAAATAAAAAAAAAAAAAAAAAAAAAAAAAAAAGGAGATG
>VUQJ01012774.1:28930-40818 GCA_015108635.1 Andinoacara biseriatus
TTCCCATGGTCCTTTTGTTCCCTATCATTTTGTTGTTGAAGTTCCTGTCATGGACATTGTGAGCTTTCTTTGGACATGCATAATCAACAGTGATATTAAACTCTTTTGCACAAACAATTTCAGTCTATTAAATTTTACAGAGACTGCCTGTCACTGTTCATGCTTGAATCAGTGCATAATGCAGTATTGAAACTAGCTATCCTACAACCAGCTGACGTAGGAAAGCATGCATATGCTTGTAGACTCAAAATTATAGCAAATGTACTTTAGCGAAATTCAGACAATTATCTAAAGGATAACAAGCACAAGCACTGGCAAGCAACAACATCAAGCTGGACAATTTTTTTTTTCTAAAATTGCTTGCATTCCTCATAAAACTCAGTGAGAATTTTCAGATGAAGAAAGAATGAATCTTGATTTGTGTATGTACCTTTTAAGAAGGTGGTAACGACTGAAATATCCTAATTACCAAACAAATAAACTGCTCTGAGGGCAGTCATTATTCATGATAAACTGCGTACACGGTGCACGTTCCAAGCAACACTCTGTTCCCAATGAATGAATGAAACACAATTTACTACCATGGCATGACCTAAAAAGAAGTTCAAAACACTATCATCAAATTGTGACTGAATAAAACATGCTTGATTCTACCAATAAAACCAACAGACTACAAGAAACTGATGTGTGATGAGAGAGAAGCAGTAGCCCGGGGCCTATAGTAAAAGAAGGCCAGAGAGAGACAGAGTCTCAGTGAAAGGTTATCATTTGTACTCTTTTACTGCCATGTTGTTTCCTGTGAATCTAATTGACAATTTGTTGAGGTGACAGTGTAATGAAGATTCACCCAGAGCTACAAATGGCTAACTGATAAGCAGGTTTCATGTTTAAAAGAAATGCTCCAATAAATCAGCTTTTAAAGCTGTGAATTCTAAACAAAAAAAAAAAACACATAAAAAATGCGATCCTAATGCATACTGCTAAACGCAGCCTTCTTCTTGCTGTTGCCCAAGAATACTGAATAATAATAATAATGAGCTGCACTATAGTTCTGCCAACAACTTGGCACTTTATTGATGTTTCTCATTGTAAGTTGATACTACCTCTCACTTTCCTGCCAAAACAAACTACATGGCTTCAGGAACATTGAATCATAATTTCCAAAGAAACAGGAAGTGTTGCATTTGTGTTTTCATTATACTGTTGGTGTTGCTGTTGTTGTTTTGGTTTTGGTTTGTTTTTTATTTGTTTTCTTTTTTTTCAGGAATAAAGTAACTCCTGTTCTCCACCACAGCGTCATCAACAGACACTTATAACAGCACAATGTGCATTTTTACTTTTTGTGTGTGTGTCTGTAATTTTGCACTATAACTGAAGCTAAAAACCAAAGGTACAGATGACACCGAAGACGTTAAGCTGTTTACACAAACCTTTGAGACCTTGTGATTGAGGAGCTCTATTCTTACCTATAAACCAGTTTATGGAATATTTATGGAATGTGTTTTCTTCCGTAGTACGCCTACAGCTACAAAGATCGACAAGCGAAATTTGCGCCTGCCAGCTATATCCTCCTCCTTTGGACTGAGCAACAGTAGACTACTTCTGCAACATGCCAAAACAGTGTTGATCTCAAGAGTAATTTGTGTGAGCAAAATCATGACCACAAGCCTTCGGTTATAAGCAATTATGATATTCATTAAAAGCATTCATCCAAAGTGAATCTCGCTCTCTGTCTGTCTGCTGAGACAACCAGCACCAGACACAGGTACAAAAGGGTTTTGCATGCCAGTGTAACCAGTTTAGTATCGGAGCGACCCAAGCAGCTTAACCAGGTTTCAGATCACTGAAAATGAGCTTACCTGTGTTCTTCAGAGTTATGCCATTTACATGCATTGATCCAACGTTAGATTACTGGGAAAATAATCAGGTTTAATTCTGAAGATGCTGATCAATGAAAAGAATGTAAAATCTATATGAAACAAGGTTGATAGCACAGAATTTTTTTTCCCTGACTTGGTCAGTCTGTTGGATTAAATTTCAGATTTACAGTGCTGATTGACACTCCTTTTATAACATTTCACACTTAATGCCATTAATACAGATGGACAACACTGTTTTTGTTCATTTTTAGCTGTAGTGAATAAGTAACGTCTTTACTGTCCTGTTGTTCTTTGCGCTATACAAAAAGACAAATCTACAATCTAATCTTTTTCATACTGAAATACAACAGAAGACTTAAAAGTCAAGTTTTCGTTATATTTATGCATGTGCAAAAGTCTTGAGCCACCCAGTGTTTCTTTATATTTTGCTTTCCAGGAGCCAGACTTTCTTGTAATTTTTTTTTTTTTTTAAAGTGGTATTGAGCAATAGTTCTCCAGGTTTTCTGAAGGTCTTTCAAAGTTTTTCTTTGGACACTGGCTGCTTTTTCACTCTTTTTCAGTCCACTCTTTGTACCTCACTGTTTTCAGAGGAATGTTTTTTGACTGTTAAACCACTTAACACTGACCTATGAATCATTCAAGCATAAACTCAAGGGATGAACCATTGTTATGTCTACACAGACAACTTAGCAAAGAACCAATTTTAAATTGTATCTTTAGGTATTTTGCTACTATTTTGCATCCAATGGCTGTGATAGTCACCACTAGGAATATTTATTTGGAATGAGAGGGGGAGATGTTATCAGAATGAGTGCTTAACTGGCAAGACGGGATGGCTCAAAGCTGTGAACATAGTGGCAAAACTTTGGCTCACTTCTGAAACTCTTTACTCAGTGTTTAGAGCCAAACCCCACATATTCCTGCTCTGCAGTAATACTGGTATTTTATTGAAACATGCGTTGGAAGGAGGGAGGAGGAGAATACTGACGTAAGATGGATTACGATACATTTGTTTTCCTTTTTTACAGTGAGCAGAGACGGTTCTAGTGTTTCAGGGTTTCAGTCACACTCCTACACCTAAATCGGCACACAGTGAGAACACCTCTCCCTGTCTTTCTCATCGGCCTGCACACACACGGCGATTTTCATGCTTCTTTGTTTTGCTTCCCTTGTTAGGCACTATTACATGTGTCTTTCAAAACACGGCTATTAATGGTAGTGTGTTAATGTGTTAGAACAATGTCTTTGAGCCATGGTCACAAAAGGTCTTATTCAGTTCAGGGTTGCAGGAGGGCTGGAGCCTATTCCAGCTGTCACAGGGCCAGAGGCAGGGTCACCAGTCTATCAAAGGCCTAACACATAGAGACAGACAACCTTCACCCCTATAGCCAATTCAGAATCACCAGTTAACCTCTTATGCATGCCTTTGGACTGTGGGAGGTCAGAGTACCCAGAGGAAACCTATGCAGACACAGGGAGAAAAGAAATCACGCAGGATATCTATACTGATATGGGCTGGGTAATGTATTTGGAATAAAAGGATTCCACATTGTTTGATGGGAATGAAAATTATCAGCCTACAGATGACACATTGGAAATCAAAGGCTTGTGTATTATGTCAAAATTTCATTGCTGCAACTAAAAATGGAACTCGGTAGTTTGTGTGACTGCCATGTGTTTATATGCATGCCTGAGAGCGTCAGGGCATGCTCCAAATTAGACAACAGATGTGTCCTGGGGGATCTCCTCCTATATCAGATCTTAGAGGAGAAGCATCTGCACAAAGGAGAAGATACCACACTTGCTGATGGATTAAAAACCTTCAACAGCCCTGTCCAGCTCTCATAGTGACTGCCTGTCTCCTGGAATCTCCTTCATGCTCTTGAGACTGTGCTGCTAGACACAGCAAACCTTCTGGCAATGGCACGTATTGATGTGCCATCCTGCAGGAGTTGGACTACCTGTGCAACCTCTGTAGGGTGCAGGTATCACCTCATGCTACCAGCAGTGACACTGACCCTAGCCAAATGCAAAACTAGTGAAAAAACAGGCAAAAAAGATGAGGAGGGAAAATGTCTTTGGCCTCCACCAGTAAAACCATTCCTGCTTTCGGGGTTGTCTCATTGTTGCCCCTCTAGTGCACGTTTTGTTAATTTCATTAACACCAAAGCAGCTGAAACTGTTTAACAACCCCCTCTGCTACTTAACTAAATTGGGTTATATCTGATCAACTAGATTCAGCCCAAAAAATAACATCCATGGACGCCAGGCTTGGTAGGTACTACTGATGTAAGATTTCTTTCAGTGATGTAATGAAGACGCTATAATTTCAACTGCACCTTCCTATTATTGCTTGTGTATGTGTGGCACAAGATAAGCTGATTCAAATAACAAGAGTTAGATACTGCTCTAATTATTTGCTCTTTCTCTCTCTTTTGCCTTCTGCTCTGGATATGAGAGGATAATGAGCACTGAGTGGAGAGGCTCTCGCTGCCTCCACACGTATACACCAAACCCAGCACACATGTAGGCGCACACTCGGGACTGAGTTACACATGCACACGCTCACAGGGGAACATTAGCAAAATTAGATTGAGAGGATATGCAGATGGTGCTCATTATGCTCGGCTGCCTGTCAATAACACTTTACAGCAGCTAGAAGAAAGTAAAAAAAAATTTAAAAAAAGTGGTGTCAGCCTCCCCACGTCAACCACCTTCCTCATAACCCCCACTTCTCTGTTCCTTCACAGATGAGATGAGGAGACAGGGTGTCATTCATGATCCTTTAACAGTTTTTTTCCCCATTAAGGACAATTGGAGGCAACTGAAATGCAGTAGTCTGAGTCAACGCTTATCTAACGCACAATATGGCATAAAAGCATATGACTACAGGGTGACAGTCATACATATGCTGGCTGTGAGTTTGATGGGCACTCCGCTCCACAACCCAGTGAATTTCAAAGACTCTTGTTGGCTCAGGTATATCCAATCTGCTGCACCTGGGCAGACACTCAAGAAAAGAATTTTCTCACTTCAGTGACTCACCAGTCCTTATGTAAAATAGCCATATAGGCCTCCCAAAGTACCTACAGACCTGCCAACTCACAGGCTTTGCTTCCAAAGCTAAATCATCTGTTGCAATACTACACGGTGTCTGATCTTAAAAGGAAGAGCCAGGAAAGGGAGTTATGTAAGAAAACACTGTTTCTAAAAACAAATTCTTTACAGGACAATTCAGGTTCATTTCAACCTGCTAATTCTCATTAAAGAAGGCTTATTTTGTCCATTTCCAGCTCTATAAATTTAAGCTTAGACACTCCTTATTACCTCTGTGTGATTCACAGTTCAAAATAATCTTTATTTATCTTATACTAAGTCTTGGAGCAGCCCCTCAGTTCATCCTCTGTGTGAAACAAGTGGTTTTAGCTTTCTTGCCCCTCCAGATGAGACGACCATATTAGGACTAACCACTCTTACCAGCATGACACGAGTATAAAAAAAAAAGGAACAGCCTGAGACTGAGTGTTTAGAGCAGCCTGACGCCTGAGCTTCAGTTTCACAGGGATTACTTATACATATACTGACATTATTATTTGAAATTTGCCATCTTTATTATAAGCATCTACTATTATAATAGTATATATACACAGACAGAAAATAAAGAAGCTTCTGGTGAAGAAAATACTTGCACAAAACAGTTCATATTAGGACAACAACCATGAGCTAGAAACTAAAAACTAAAAAAAAAAGTGATTACATTGGGATCAACAGAAATTAACTCTTCCCAGCAGCTACTAACTGCAACAGGGATCTCCACCTCAAGATACTTGACAGCTGACTCTAATTCCACAGACGTCTACAGTGACTCAAATGTAGGATGAGCAGTGGAACATCTACAGCACTTCAGTGAGGAATAGCATCATCAGCATTTGATCACACATTTGTTTACTGTGTGAGGCTGTGGTGAGCTTTCCATTCAGTGTGTGCTTGTGTTGGAGAAGTAGCACCAATCAAGATAAAATTATTTGTGCAAGTTAAGAAGAGAAGGGATATATAACAAGTGTTCTGCTGCACAATAAAGACAGAATGCAGAAGAGAGACTGGAGTCGTGGCTAGTTGCTCTACAAATTGACCCTAACGTAATTATCGGAAACTGTGCTGGGCAGACTGGCATGCATGTAGTTAAACACTTTTCCTCAAAGCACAGCTGTCTCTTGAGTTTGGAAACAGAGTGCAGGAGCACAGGTAATGTTTTTGTATGACATTTACAAATATAACAACTCAAATTACAATAGTTACTGTGTTTACCGCTTATTGTAATAGTTGCATATAAATCACCTATCCAGATGAATAAGGCTATTTTTTTAAAGCTGCACTGAGTTGTCATTTTGTTGCCTGACATTCACACAGAGGACTGTGTGTGAGTCCTTGGTTCCACACATTTCTACAACCATAGCTACACTAGGTACATTAGAGCTTCAGTAGACAAAATAATATTTAAAAAGTGACAGAATTTGATAATAAACAGACATATGCCTTTTCTCTATTTTAATAAGCATGGACATCATGTAAGCCACAGAGACTCTCAAGGTCAAGGTCCCGAAGTCCAACTATTTAATGTTTTTATAAAAAAAACTGGTCTGTGGGTTTCCCTGGATGCTTCACCATTACCGTAAGGACTGTAAATGCACTCAACAAGATTTTAAGTGGTCATTTCTGTTTTGGTATTGGGTTCGGGTCTGCATGAGACATCATTCCGGTCCGGATCCGGACCGAGGTCCGCCATTTGGGGATGCCTGCTCTACGCTGTTCTTTTGCTTCATATAGGACTGACCAATCCAGGTGAAACTCCTCTAACACATCTCGAATATCGTCAGCTTGTTAAAATAATGGCCTAAGTTATTTTTTAAGGGTTTTCATAGAAGAAGAAGAACTCAACGAAAAATAGAAATCCACATGATACATAATAAAACTTCCAAGAAAAAATGACTTAGGTGATTATTTTAACAAGGTGACGATATGATATTTGGATCAGACTCAAAAAAGTTGGATTGGGAATTGTTTAACAGTCTGATCTATGTAGCCCATCTATTCAGTTAGCTTTTATGTTGCTCTGTCTTTACTGCACCACATGCCAGCCAGGGCAATAACCATAGTTTAGAAATAAGTAAGGCGCTGAACTGTTTCTCTTAATTTATTTAAGGTGTAGCACCTGTGCTCGTACAAGCAGTGGAAAAGGGTTCTGAGCAGCCCAGGTCCTAGAGATACAATACAACCAAAACCAGAAATTTTGAAAACAGTAAAGATCTTTATTGTGTACAGCTTCTCTCTTTTGCAGGGGCAACTGTGTATACAGGAAAATGGAGACTGTGTGCTGCATGTATGAAACAATGAAAGAAGACAAAATACATAATTATTTATTCACTTGAAATTGAAATGGCAAAAGCAAAAACTTACTCAGTGCCTCTGGCCCTACTCCTGGTGCTAAACCAACCACGTTTCAACCTAACCCCCCCAAAACAACCCAATCAGAGGGTGTAACTTCATGCCTTGTTTCAGAGAAAAATTCCCGAGCTCCAGTGATCTAAACGCTGACAGCCATGGCATTAGCAGCAGTGCATCGGTTGTTAGCAGAATAACGTAGAACAGAGAAAGCTAACAGCAAAGGATCAGCAGTTTGGATGGATTTCATGCCTCCTACACCAACGGCCTTCTTTCAGTCTTCACAGTAGTTTGTGACCAAAAGTTGGCACGAATGAAAAGCTCAGACGAAAAATGCTGCTTCCTGTCGGCTTGCTCATTCTCCCTCTCGCTTGCTTGCACTCTTGTCATCTTCTGAAGCTTTTATTGCACTCAGGGTAACATGTTGTTTCAACTCAGTGTTAACTTAATATTATTTCACTTCACCTTTCTCTTGTTAGCTCCACTCCATAGTTGTTTCACATGTGTGTGAGGAAGGGCACTTGCAGAAAGAACATGGGAAGGAGAAACTAGCTGACTGCAAATGGGAGCATTATTGAGTAGCCTAAAGATTCTTACAGTCACCTGCAATGAAGCTAGTGCCAAAAAATTAGGTGAATAACTGGCAAGCAACAATTCAGTAAATATATATATATATATATATATATATATATATATATGTTGATGTATTTATTAGTTACACTGTGTACTTTACAAGTTAGGACAGCAATGTTTAAGTGGAGCCTGATGTTGAATGATGGCAGTGAGGAATACAGCTTATTAATTTAACATGGGGCCTGGATCAGTACTCAGACTCTGCAGCTAGTATTTGGAGCTAAGGTACTAGTACTGAATCGTACCTGGAAAAAGTCTCTCTTTTCACATCAGATTTTCTAATGTCCAAAAACGGAGCTTAGCATAGATTCAGTTCAATTCAATTTTATTTATACAGTGCCAATTCACAACAAACAGTCGCCTCAAGGTGCTTTGTATTGTAAGGTAAAGGTAAGATGGAGGATAGGTGGAGCTTATCCCAGCTGTCATAGTGCAAGAGGCAGGGTACGCCCCGGACAGGTCACCAGACTAACATGGAGAGACAGACAACCATTCACACCTATGGACAATTTAGAATCAACCTAACCCCATATCTCGGGAATGTGGAGTACCCAGAGAAAACCCACACCGACTCGGGGAGAACGTGTAAACTCCACACAGAAAGTCCCCGGTCACGATGGATTCAAACCCAACCACTGCGCCACCGTGCTGCCCTCTAATTAAATTTTGGGTTGAAAAATGGAAACATGTTGCTTACCCTAATGTGAAAACCCCCATGTTTGACAGTAAGCATAGCTCTGAGTGTGTTTGTACTTACCTTCACAGGATAGGCCGTGAGATGTGACTCCCGACAAACTGTCTTTACAGACGTTGCAAAACGTGGGCCGTGCATGGGAGCAGGCGTACCAGTTGTGCATCCCTGAGAAATGTTCCACATTAAACTGGGCTGTCTGGCAAAAGACATGATTAAGAACAGGTTGATGGCACTGGGATGAATGGGAGATCAACTTAAAAAAAAAATGCAGACACAATTAATAATTCACTCATTCCTTGTGTACTAGCTTTCCTTTATAACAATAATTCACTTTCCCATAATGGCTGTATAACAGCTTTATGACAACATTACCCAGGAAAGTGGAGAAGAAAAGATCCTCCACAGGCGAGAGCCTCTACTTCCTGAGAGTTGTTAGTGTGACTGCTGCTCCACGGTTTTACAAAAAGCTACACACGCAGGTCAGGTAAACCGGATACCTCTGCACACATTAGTATATGGATAGAGCCAACCGTGGAGCCACAGTGTAGTGTACCCATGTGGGCGTTGCGTCTGCAGTAGTTGGCGCAGTCCTGGATACAGATGTTTCGCAAGTACAACTGTAACAGGTTCTTGCAAACTGGGACACTTGTATTCTTACAGTGCTACATAAGAGGACACAGCAATTAAATGCTGTTGTGCAGACATCTCAGCAGGGGTATGTGTGTGTCTGTGTGAACACGCGTGTTCCCTGTGTTGTGTGAGCTCTGGGGTTGGTGCTGCACTGCAGTGCAGTAAGGGGGTGAGGGATGGGGTCTTATATAAGATTTTCCTCTCAAATCAAAGGCATTAAAATGCAGCACAGCTTTCTTCCTGTGCTCGCCACATCACCTCGCTGTCAGCACATAGCCCGGATTTACAGTCTTCCTTACATCTTCTGTTGACAGTGGAATATGCTAAGCACTTCTGATCAGTTTTAATACTCGTAGCCTGTTTTATAGATCCTTCAAGAAACGCTGTCTTGAATTTTTAAAAAATAAGCTTGCAAATAGGTGTTGATATTGAGTATTTTCCTTGCTCAAAAGAATTAGCAGAATAAGACGTTCAGTATAGTTTTTTACTGTTACTCTGCCCTGTATCTACATGCGGGTGGATGCGGATTACACATGTGCTTTGGAGCTCCACATCTCAACATAAACTTCTTAGTTCCCCAGCTGCCTTAAATTAGAATTTTATTCCCAATCCTGCCATATTAACACGACCATCTGGGCTTATTTTTAAATCTACATTTGGGTTTTTATAATATTCATATAATACTATCCCACGTATCCCACAGCTTTGGTGGGATGTTAAAATCTCCAAAAGAACACGAGGTCGGTTGTTGCTGCAGCCCTATCTGCTAACACTCCCTGTTTCTCTCTGTAGCCCACCCTCAAAACACACACACAAACTTGAATCTGTTGAATTGGACCTTACCTCGTAATGCTCTCTGGACTGGACGGACTTGAGCGAGCTGATCCAGTCCTCCATCTCTTTCCTGTTCTCAGCACAGAGGATGAGCCTACGGAACGGAGTGATAACCTGAAGGCAAAGAGGGGGATACGAGGTAGTGAGAGACACTGTAGCTAAACAGAGAGACAGAGTTTCCAGCTCTTTCCTCTTCAGCCTGCGGTTCCTCTGAGTGGAGAGAGCAACTGGCTCTGTCTTTAAGAGAGAGCAAGGATGAGAAGCCCCCTCCCTCCTCTTTCTCTCTCTCTCTCTCACACACACACTCTTTGTCTCTCATTAACTCTAGCTCACTCACACCTTTTTCAGTTAGTCTCATCCCAGCTCTTCATGCTGCTTTGAGGCAGATATATGCTGACAAGCGAAGCGCCTCAGTAAAGGCTAAGAGCCTATCTCTCTCTCTTGTTGCCTCCTCCTTTCTTGTCCTCTCCCTGAGTGTGAGCATGTGTGTGTGTGTTTAAAGGATAGTCCCTGTAGATAACCCTACAGACAAAGAGCACCCTTTCAACAGCCCATCACTTATTTATGCTCACTCGTCTGTTCCTTCTCTTCATTCTCTTTCCAACTCATTGTATCCCTACAGTTTGTTATCTTGATTTACATTAGTGAGAGGAGTGAGCTTAAACGCAGGCACTGCTCACACACACATGCACAAAATAATCTCACAGGAGTACACAGGAGTGCTTGGCAGGTTGCAGGTTACTGTATACATATATCTTTTAAGTGGATGGTATTAACAGACAACAGGACAGTACAGGGAAAAACCACAACCATTGAATTGATTTATTGAGCTATGCAGGTCTGTTGTTGGACAAGTCTGGAAAACAAAGTGCAAAAATAAAGAGCTAAATTTGAACCACTGCAGCCAACATTACATCAGCCACTGAATACTGCCATATTGGCGTTTACATAAAACCAAAACAAACACAGACACCAACAGGTAATAAGGAGGAAAACACACTAAAATGCTGAAAAAGAAATCAAGTGACCCATGAGAAGATCAGCTGAAAAAAAGAAAAGAAAAAAAAAAGATCAGCTGCACATACAATACAGTGAGGAGCTAAACAACGAGGAAAAGACATATTACAGTAGTAGGAGGGGTTGATCCATATGAAAACAAAAAACATATGAAAACAGTCACTTTTTTAGGAGCTGAAGCTCCCTGACATTTTCCCTAAACCTGTCTGTGGTGAGCGCCTACACATCAAACAAGTTAAGAAATTATAAATGGTTTTAAGCTCCCATTCACATGTGTGGGACTCAGTCAGGCACTTCCAGCCACTGAGCCATGGCTCTGTGAAACGTGTAAAAATGTTTGCATCTTTTACCCTGCAAAGACACTTTGTATACAGTTTATTTTCCTCTCATTTTTTTCTTTTTCGATGAAGCATTTCAGTTGATATTTTTACATCTCATAGCACTGCATACACACTTATGAAAGCAGCATATACCTCTGCACAATACATGATCAACTCAGATTTGCGTGAACCATGACGTATTGCTTTGGTAATGTCACAATCCTGAACTCTATACAGTATTGGAGTTTAGATCTATATGTGAGGAAATACCAACCGCTGAACTAAAGATCAGTGCCAAAGACATTACATAAGGAGGAGACAGGGCACTTAACAAATCCTAAACAGAAATCTATGGGAGACAGTAATCATGTCCGCACTGGACTGAGCCATTAAGACCTGTTTTGGGCAGTTTTTTTTTTTTTTTTGCTGTCCATTTAT
>VUQJ01012784.1:2912-14675 GCA_015108635.1 Andinoacara biseriatus
AGCCTGTCTGGCACCAACAAGCATGGCACATTCAAAGTTACTTAAATCACCATTCTTCCACATTCTGATACTCGGTTTGAACAGCAAGTTGCCTTGACCATGTCAACAAGCCTGAATGCACAGTCAATCACATGTGACTGGCTGATTAGAGAGTTGCGTTAACAAGGAACTGTACAGGTATACCTAATAAAATGGCAGGTGAGCATGTATAGTGTAATAATCCTTCTTCTTTCATTTTTTTATGTTTTTTCCCCCATATACTTTAAGTATGTTGTCAGGCAGATGTTTACGATGCATGTAAGGCAGTGAAGCTTGTGCTGTATAGTACTTACACGTATGTTAGCTCATTAACCACAGATTAGCTCAGTGTTGATTTTATTGTTGATGAAATAACAGGTGCATAAAACACGTTTTCACTTCTTTGCACAATGTCGTTATTAATAAATTTCAGAAATTTAGTTAGAGCTGGAATTTGACATTCTATTTCATTATTCTTCCTTTGTTATAAATAAATTAGCATTTTTTTTTTTAATGACAGCAAATTCTTTTACAAAAGAAGGTAATTGGACGGGATCTGACTGAACTCAGTGCCGGCACTTTTCTCTTTATTTTCAGTTCCAAAAAGAATTCATTGTTAACTCTCTGAATCTGCGCTTATTATATTCGGAACATAGCACAACATTTGTAGCATCTCACTGCCTCGTAATTAAAATGACAACTTTAGACATTAAGAATGGTATAGACGAGGAAGGAAAAACAAGTGAAACATGAGTGAAAAAGGAATTATGATTATCATTTGATAAAAAATTAAGCTGTGAAAAAATAGCATTGCTTATCTAAAATGTGTTTCATGCTTTATAGCGTTTTTGCACTTCTTACATTGCATAATGTGGTACTTATCTTGCTGCAAAATTTAGTTAATTGCCTCACTGCTGTTACTACTCAAATCCTAGTAGGTTGGCTTTCTGTGGCCCCAACAAAGCATTCTCTAATAAAAAAGGTTTTGAAACTGGATCTGAAGCAGGTTCATTTTCATACTAAATGAAATGTACAAATGATGAGGGATGAATGACTGAAGAGGCGGGTTCAGAGCTATATTAAATTAAATTTGATTCAAAAATATTGGCCCTTCTAACAAAGGGGATCAAACAGTCAACATTTTCATGGGAAGACATTCTCCAGAAGAGCACCGAGTTGCAGAACAATAGCATCCTGTTTCATTTTATGAGTGCTTCAAATCCTGCTATAAATAGACTGACAGGTACACCGGAGCCAAGGCACCTCCACTCCCCTTGGGAAGGCACTGTACATTTGTTCCACCTTCAAGCTACTGTAAACTATTTTCACAATCATCCTCCGTTGAGAAGTTGTCATCATATGGGCTTCTTTTTGCTCTTAAATTACCGTTGTTGTGAAATAAATCATGTCCTTTCATTGTCTATCCCTTTGCTCCCTCTCTCCGATGTAGATATTGGTGATTAAATGATGTAGGGTAGGAATTAGTCTGGGATAAATATGGACTTTTATGAGGAACCAATCATAATTTGACACTCGCAAACTGACAGTTTGGCAGGCGGAGCCATAGGCCTCTCACTGCCTCCCTCTGAGCTATCCATAGTAGTGACTAAGAAATATGGACAGCAGCAAATTGAGATTCATCAGGCACACCAGCCTTGCTCACTGAAATCTATATTCAATTTTGGAGCATCTGTCATGGCAGTGGCAGGGTAAGGCATGCTGGGATCGAGAATCACTTAAGTGTTCTGAAAATATATGTAGCGGGGGGAAAAAAAGCTCTCTGTCTTTCTATCTGTGTATTTGTCTGTCACTCACTTTTTTTCTCTCCTTTGTATCTGAATGTAAATTAATGTAAAATAATGATATGCCTTCATGGCACTTTTCTTTTCTCTCTCTCTTTCTTTTTCAGATCAAAATTAAGTTTCTGTTAACAAGTACGTTTCAGCCAGATATTTCCTGCTAGTAGAGGCAGTACTTGTAAAAATAATTGTGCAGTTATCACTGTTTTCAGATCAGGAACAGATCAGGAAATGATTCTGACAGATCTCTGATAAGATGCCTCAAGACTAAAGAAGGAATGTGCATATCTGAGTTAAAGTTAGGTAGCTAAAGTACTTTCAGGTTTTTCCCTGCTGTCCAAGAACACTATAAATAAATGCATGCTGCAACCTTTGATGACTTTTTTCCATGTCTCACTTGATTAAAAATACTAACACATTCTTTTGTACTTTATGATGCAAACTCCATCAATTCATGCCAACCATAAAGAGAACGGCAAAGCAAAACGGACAAAAAAAAACTAAAACAAACAAAAACAATATAAAATTCTTTATTCTTTGGCAATAACACATCAGCTTCCCTTTTCCGTGCTTAAAGAAGATTTTTATTAAGACCAAGCAATTGGCCAATTATCTACAGAGGAAAGAAGCAGAGGTCAAGATTTTTTTCTGCAGGGTCAGTTTCTAGAGAGGGTTAAAGTGAGGTAAGAATTCTCATTATAGCACAGAGAGTTTAAATACTTTTCCTGACAGATTCTCATTAGAGTGAGAATTGGTCAGGAAGTTTGCAGATAGAGAGCTTAGTGTGTTCCTCAAGAACCTGCACTCTACCCACCTGACTCTGTTCGTTCCACAAACTCATCGTTGTGATGACCCAGTAAATAATAAAGTTAGTTAAGGAGATGTTCCCCTTATTTGACCTTGTGAGTTTAATTTGAGACATCAAAACTTCACCCTGCTTCACACATCGATCTGTCATTTGCTAGGCTGTGATCTAGTTTTGGATTAGAATGCAGTATATAAGCATTAAAAGCCATAAGGCCAGAAAAACCCCTCTTCTTTATCATGCAGTGATAATTTGACAATAGCCCGATGTGGAATACCCAAAGTTACAGTAAACAATTAACAATTGCACAAAAGACTTTTTCTGGTTATGTCAACAACATAGAAACATATGTCCTCTAAAATGGAGTTCACAATATTTATGCTCACTTCCTGATTTCATAAACATATTGCTGATAATATGGCAATGATCAAAAACAAAGCAATATAAGTGTGAGGTTACAGGTTCTGTAGTTAACATTCTATGTCACTGTATTTTATTTAAATTTGTTGAGGGGAGACATGAAACTAAAATCTTTCAGTCCAGCAGGCGTTTCGTACATGGCACTGAGACAGTAAATGCCCCCTGTGGCCACGAGAGTTACATGTTCAAGTCCAATGAAATGCAGAGTGACAAGATAGTCATGTTTGGTCTCACGATAGTGTTTGGCTATGGCATACTCTGTGTTCCCTGTGCAAATTGGTGGTTTGTGCTCTGAAATTCATTGTTTGAGTCCACTCTTTGTCCAATATAAGCTTGTCCACAGGGGTATGCAAGCATATAGATTACTATAGGGATAGGCAACTACAGAGAGTACAGGTCACCTATTACACACAGATTCCAGGTTCAAATGGATATATAGTTTGCAATGAAGCAGCCGTCCTCTGGAGGAATCATGACCTGCATCTGAGCTTTCAGGCTGCCCCAGCCTCAAACACCCCATCCCATTAGCTTAAGTCTGACTGATTTTGCCAGTCTTTCAGGTCTGAACTGCCTCGCTGTCTTTACATACGCTCTGTGCAATATATGCATTTTGTGAAATTACAAGAAACAACATTACTGTTATTAGATTAACCCCATTCACATCTGGTCTTCTTGTTAGAGACCGAATGCTAATTTGCACCGTTTCTGTCATATTGCTTCTGCTATTGAAATTTTGTGTTTGTCTCTGTATTCATAACTATTACTAGTTCACCCACACAAATGGCCACTTCCATCTGTACTACTCTCCAACTGCAACCTGCCACTAATTTGCCCCACTTAGTAAATCTGGTCCCTAAATATCAAAATAAATCCTTGAAACTGCAGACAGTGCCGGGACATTGAGTGGCTCTGTAATCCTTTTGCCCTGCAGTTTGTATAGCTGTTTTTGCACATTAATATGCAAATTTAATAAAACAGGCATGCAACATTTTGCAACATTATGTCACGTTATGTTGTTATGTTATGTTTTGTTTCACATGGACTCAGTTTTCTTTAGGCAAACATACCGAATGGCATATGTTTAGAAAAATATGATAGGAAGCCTTATACTTGCTGAGGCAATTCAAGAAGTGAGGCTCCCTGTTTCTAATGGTTTTTATTGTAAAAACATTTTTAAGGCTTGTCATCAGTTTGTCACTAGCCACAGAGAATGCATAAAGGCACCAGTAAAGCTCTTTATTAGTCCATGATGAGCAATGAGCCATATCAGCTGATAGAGGGAGATCCCCCACTCCTTTCCCCAAACAGAGGAATCCAAGGAAGTGACAATCAATAGAAATGCTTCATTTGGTTTATGTAGCAGCGTGAGGAACACACCGGGGCAGAAATAGATTGTCCTCACGCCATTATTTTTATCACATTTCCACTCACTAAAGTGCCACTCATTTTTGCAAACTTGTTATTAATGCCAGGTATGCAATAATTTTTGCACCCTGTTTTTCAAAACAAGACAAAAGTCAAATACTGAGTATATTCTTATTCATCTTACCTCAATACTGTGCAGGTTTGCAGAACATTAATTGCAGTAAAAGCATAAACTGACACAAATGTAAAGTGTAGGGTCTTATCAGTGCAAGGCAATGCTATGCCACACGCAATCTCAAAAAAACACCTTGAGGTCTCTGTTACTCATCTCTCCATGAAAGCATCACAATGCATTCCTGAAAAATATCACCAGAGAAATGGAAATCCAATGAAAGACAGACTGAAAGAACATAAAAAAAAAAGGTGATGTCAGACAAAGGAAAATAACACAAAATCAGGCTATCCTTTGTGTAGCATGGTTGTCAGTGAGTAAACTGAATGTAACCTCAAATTCAGCAGACAGTCCCTGCACTGTTGCATTGTTGATTCCAAAATGTACATTGCACTGATAACCATCAAATCATAGCTAATTAGCAATCTGAGATAATATAATGACCTGTATGATGTATTAGTTTAATTGTAAAGGCTCTTCAATTGTAAGGAGTCAGTTTTTGAAAAATATTTTACCAATATTTTTATCAGTTCATATTAGATTTTTCCTGGACATTTGAATTTTTTGTACTGTACTGTTTTTTGTTTTCTAGGTGTCAGCTGAGACACTATTGTGGGCTGTGTGAATGATACGATATTACAGACAAAAAAAAAGATCTTATTTTCTGACCCTGTGATAACTTCAGAAACCTCAAAGGCCTATTTTGTGTTTGTCATATGCCATGTTTGAAGTGTGAGCCTTGCATTTATGTAACATAAGCTTTGGATTTTTCTATGCATCTCTGTTACGCACTTAATTGACAGGTTCATGATGGGCAGACTGCATCCCTGCTAATTTTGTTTATATAAAGTTAGGGAAATAATCAAACTCTGAAGAGAGCAATTTCTCAACTGTTATGCTTGTTAAGGCACAGGATAACTCAAAGAATCTGTCTGAAGCCCTTTTCCCCTGGGGGGGTAAGGGAAGATACTGTGCCATTCACTGCTTCTTGAGCAGTGGCTTTGCAATTCAGTGGAAAAAACAACTGCAGTTCCTCATTCTTTATGCACATAATGCATCAACTAAAGTTGGAGTTTTTGTTTAACATAACTTATTTAATTCCCATGTGACTATGTGAAGCTAGAATATTTACAAGCTATTGGGTTACGCGGAGAGTTGATCTTGAATTTGTGAAAATAGGTAAGCTAATTAGGGCTAGCAATATTAAACTGGCTCTTGTCCAAAAGAACAACATCTACAGGGCAAAATAAAAGATATTAGTTATTTTTCAAATGAATGACCACTTAAAAAAAAAAGAAGCTCATATGATCTGTCCATGCTTCTAGTTGTTTAGGTGATAAATTGTAATAAAGTATCAATAAACTGAGACTGCAAATTGTATCAGATCACTAACTTTGATGTGATATAATCTACTGGAAGCTGCAGTCTACAACTTCTTCTATTGCAATGCTATAACCATAAATGACAACAAAACATCCTACTGTTATGTCTTCACTGTTCTCCTCTTGGTCAAATGACTGCTCTGAGATCAGTGCAATCCCTAATCAGAAGAGAACTGAAAAAGGTCACAACAGAGAAATGAGAGCATAGTGTGAGCCAAAGAAGCTTAGAGATTGAGTTACAAGACTACATTACTCTCTCCCAGAGCTACCCTGGTAGCTGGGTTTATGCCCCCATATCTGGCAGAAATGGCTTTTTTTTTGTGTTTCAATACAGTAAGTATTTTGCTGTACGCAACATGCAGCTTAACATATTCGTCAACTTTTGTAGAAACAGAGTATGTTTTATAAACTATGCAACTGTCTGGATTTTAGGGCTTGTTCTGTGTGTAATGGAGACAAATGCAGAAGGGCAGGTGCGAGTAGGAAACACACTCCTCTTCAGTACACAGTCGTCTCACAGCTGTGAATCACAATCCAAACCAAGAACTGCTGCAGTGTTTTCATTAGCCTGCATTAAATAAGCCACTAAAATGGGTTTTTCTGTTGTCAGCACACTAATGGAGAATCAGTAATGCTGTAATGCACACTGAAAACTGCTAGCAACACCAGTTAGTTACCTGTACACTGAAATCACTTTATGCATTTTCCTGGGCAAACAAAGGGATGTGCTTCAGAACCATAATTTTTAAAATTTTCTAGTAGGAACAAAGTCATTGGGCCACCTGTATCAGCTGATATAAGCTGATTTCCATGAACACCATCACACACCAATTTACATCATCAATTGTTTTAATTAATTGACTGTGTTCACACATCTGTGTGCTATTAATTGTATATACAAACCCAATTCTAAAAACATACTCAAAGTGTCAATATAAACAGAACGGAATGATTTGCAAATCTCACAAATAAAGATTTTATACACAATAGAAAATAGAAAACATGTTTGAACTGAGAAAATGTATCCTTTTAAGGAAAATATTAACTTATTTTGAATTTTAGGGAAGCAACATGCCTCATAAGAGTCTTAGGCAGAGTTTTGCAGTATTAAAAATGACCAAAGAGAGAGAGAGAGAAAGAGAGAGAGGAAAAAAAAACTTTCCATAAATTCTGGAACAATTTTTGAGTAATGTTTCTCCACATTGGAAAGACCTTGAATATCCACAGTACATAATATAATCAAACAATTCAGAGAATCTGGAGAATTCGCTGTGCACAAGGGAAAAGGCCAAAAATCAACATTAGATCCCCATGATCTTCAGGTCCTCAGATGGTATTACGTTAAAAACAGGCGCGATGCTATCATGGAAATACTTCCAGAAATCCCTGTCTCTGAACACAGTTTGCCATGCCACCCACAAATGCAGGTTAAAGCTCTATTATGCAAAAAAGAATGCATGCATGAACATGATCCAGAAATGCTGTCTTCTCTGGGCCAAAGCTCATTTAAAATGGACTCAGACAATGTGGCAAACTGTTCTGTGGTCACACAAATTGAACCATTAAATTCTTTTTGGAAAACATAGAGACTACATCCTCTGGACTAAAGAGGAGAGGAACCGTCTGGCTCATTATCACTGCTCACTTTCAAAGCCTACAAATCTGATACGGTGGTCCATCAATGCCCGAACAACTTGAACATCAATGCTGAAAGGTATATATAGGTTTTAGAGCAACATATGCTCCCACCCAGAGAGTTTTTTAACCAGGAAAAGCCTTACAAATGTCACCAACACAATGCTAAACCACATGCTGCAGCTATTACAACAGCATGGCTTTTTTTTTATTTTTTCAGCAACTGAAAACATTTGGTGCATTATAAAATTAAAAATATGACAAAGAAGACCTAGGACTACTTTGATTTTCCCATTGAGCAGACAGAATCTTATGCCAGAGAAGAATGGGACAACATTCCTTTCCCCAAAATCCAATAAATGGTCTCCAGATATTTGCAAACTCTTTCTGAAAGAAGAGGGCAAACATGGCCCTGTCCCAACTTTAATTGAGATGTGCTGCTGCCATTAAATTCAAACTGAGTTAATGGCTTTCTTAAAATGGTACATTTTCTCAGTTTAAACATTTGGTCTGTTTTCTACATTCTACTGTGATATAATGGGGCTTTGTGAGATTTGCAAAGCATTGCACTCTCAATGTTTTTATCTACATTTTATACTACGTCCCAACTTTTTTTGGAATTGGTTTTTGGAATTTGTATAACAGTGCTAATATTAAAAACGGTGATTTTTTTTACATTTCCCAGTAAAAGTCTTCTTTGACAAATTTGTCTCAATACATTGGCAAAAGTATGCCGTATTTACAATTATGTATTATATTCATACAATTTAATGTTAAGAAAACAAACTGCACAGCAATTCTTTGTTACCTATTGCACAGAGGTGCCTTCAACACATATGTTAATAATAAAACTACATACTGTAGCTTACAGGCCCATAAACTACGTCTGAAAAATTCAGTATAATCTCTATCAATAAGATCAACATTCATGATAACTGCAAACCAATTTTACAGATCAGAAACCATAACAATGTGAGGTAATTGGCCTAAACATGAAAAATGAATGAAAATATCAGCATTTGTCTGTATTTCTCTACACATTCAATTAATCAAGTGAAAACCTATAAATGTAAACTTTGTTTTTCTATGCACCAATTTTGAAAGGTAAGTAATTTTGATTAAACATAATATGTTCAACAATAATAAAATCAAGAGTAACCAAGGTATGCTTCTAATATAGTTGCTTAAAAAACAAACCCACAAACACACACACACACACACACACACACACACACACAGGTGCTGGAAAAAAAAAAAGCTTTTAATTTTCCTGTTCTGCCACAGCAGTATAATTGGGCAGCAAATGGTGTTAGAGGGTTAATGTTGATTTAATAAGCAAATCATTCTAAGCAACTGTCTAACAATAAAAGAGTGAAAAAAAGATTAAAGTCACATTCCACTGCACTTAACTGGTGTTAGGCGCTATAGTACACAGAGAAGCAAGGTATTGACATGAGAAGTTTATTTGTTCAACATACTGCCTGAAGTAAAGCAGCTGGTTAATTGGCTCAGCATTCTCTTTAGCATTAGGCAGTAAGTGCACTGTTGATGTCAGTCTGGATCTCTGTAAAGATACATGCGAGCGCTGACAAATCGGATTCACTTAACAAGAGCAATAAATGCGCAGGTCAAAAATGCAACACTGTGGCAGCAGCGTGGCCAATTTAGAACTTAGAAAACGAGAACGCAAACTAAAAATTCTCAGCATACATGGCCATTATTATAAGGAAACTGTACCGTTGTACAACTGCATTAAATAGCTTTGTGTTTTTTTGAATAACTGTACACTATTTCCAACATATAAATTCCAGAAAACAGCACGCCATGTTTCTGGATCGTACCATGTTTGAAATTTGCTTACAATATAAGAATACCAAGGACCAGGACTGTGAACTGGCTGCAGGAGAATCTAATGATTTTCTATAAAAAGATTCTAACAATTCATGTCAGAGATGACTATTCTGCACCAGTTACCCATGTGAGTCTGTATATGCTACCAACTGCTTCACTTGGCCCACTGAATCACTTATTTTGACAACTGTCAACAGACGGAGGTAAGTCCCACTAATTCATTACCATAGTACATTCAGTAAGACTTATTATACTTCAGGCTACTTCATTGTAGAACCTCATTTGACCTGATAACAGCTTTCTGGATGACTGTGCAAAAAGCTGCACTGGTGCATCGAAATATATATTAAATATTTCACTCTCTATGAACACAATATACATTTGGGTGAGGAATGCTATACCTTCACTGCCTGGAATCAATGTCGACATTTTCTTTGGTGCGACTCCTTGATTATAGGTCAAAAAGTCTCAAGACTTTTGGTCAACATTGGAGAGTAGCTGCTCAATTACGTATTCAGGAAAACCACACACTTTACAAAGCAAGAGTCTAAGGTCCCAACAAACAGCTCTTCTTTCAACACAGGGCTAAACACACACAAACACTGCCGATAAATCACACAAGATCAGATGACTTACCTGCCTCCCCCGATAGTTTGACCTTGGTATTAACAACTACTCTTGTCTGGCTGCAAATATAGCACTTTGCTAACTACGCTGCCACTCTCAAGGAGCACTAAAAATTACTACACTGTCTCGCGTCGTAAACTTAAGCTTTGACATCACAAAATAGCCGTCCTTAGAAATGGAGTCTCACAGTTCAAACTGAAAGAGGAACTAATTTGTACAAGCCTGTGAGCTAATTCACGCCTTATATCTGATTACACTGCTCAAAGGATTGATGATTTTTTTTTTCAATGAAGCACATTGAGAGAGAATCAATTTGTCAGTGAACAACAGGGAAGGGCGGGGGTATTAAGGGGGTGAGGGTTGAGTGTTGCACTTTGGATATCAGGTGTCTGTTATACTTTTCTAGGGAGATGGTAATGCCAGTGCGTGGGGCCTGCGTGCAAATTAAATGGAGAGACAGAAAAATGCATTATTGATCAGGGTGATGCCAAAGTGTCTCACTCACAGCACGGGATCAGGTTTAGGTACAGGGTAATTAATCCACAAGCCTGAATAAAAGCAAAGGAACTGATCTGCACCCCTTCCTTCCCTGTCTCTCTCTCTCTCTGCTTCTCTCTGTCTTCAAATGTCTACTTCATTCAGTGCTGAGAAAAATAGGTCGCTTGCTTGTAGGCAAAACCAGTGCATGGCACCAGCGGGAAAGCTAAAGCACACTGAAAAGCACACATGCTGTTCCCAGCCCATAAACACTTACTCAAGCACACACACCATCTCTCAGAGAAACAGAAAGGAAGGTGAGGGACGGAGCGGATGAGAGAGAAAAAGAGCACCTGGGCGTTTTTCTTTTCTGCCAAGCCGAACATAGCAGCTGTCAGTTTGAGCTTTTGTCTATTATGTACTGTAATTACACACTGTAGTATGGGAAGCATTTAAATATTTTCCATGCATGCATACATACAGCTTTTATTTCTCATTCTTTACATTAGCTTTGTAAAGTTGCCAGAAGACAACAAGGTCAATCTTATATGTTTAACAGTATCAGTTTAAATATAATCCATCAGGTTATTCCAAGTCATGTTACTAATGATTGATTAGTTGTGATGTTCCACCAGCCAATATTTTAGTCTTTTTATTACATTATACATAACAACAACAACAACAATATCAATAATAATAATAACAACAACAACAACAATAATCTAATTGTCTCAGCTTCAACATTTACATTTTTTGGTTTGCCCTACTATCACTTAAATATATTTGCAAATTATTGCATTTTATTTTATTTCTTTTCATTTTTATCTAGTCATGTTTTGCACAGCTTTGTAGCTTTGTTAGAAACCGACTACCCCCCCAAAAAAAACCCAAACAAACAGATCTGTAACACATTGCAGACATGCTCAAACAGAACCATGCATAAGCATGAGTGCACACAGTAATTTTAGACGCTGCATTTGCAGTGAGTAAAAAAATACAGTTTGTAATTACATCCTCAAAGCAAATTTGTACAAGCACAAAACTGTGTATAAGGCCTTACTCATGCTAGAATAAAACTGCATTTCCGTGCAACCAGGAAAAACTGGTGGTTGGTGAGTGATTGCACTGAATTTTGTTTTATTTTTTTGCTGTCTGACACCAACTGGGAGCGGTTGCAAGGCGATTACACAGGTCACCTAGTGGCTGGCAACC
>VUQJ01012784.1:22532-32684 GCA_015108635.1 Andinoacara biseriatus
CTTTTTTTTTTTTTTTTTTTTTTTGTTTTTTTTTGTGTAACAATTAACCCTAAAATGCTGACTCTGAATACACATATTTATAAAAGCTTCAACAAAACACTAATATAATTTCTCGGCATCACTGTTATGTGGAAAATTGAAAATGCTTTTGGTTCTCGGATATATAAATGAGCCAAGGATAATCCATCAGCCAGCTGGTTATGACAGACCACTTTTGTATTGTGTTGTGCTGCAATCACAGTGACATTAATTTTAATTCTTGGCTATAAATCTCACTTGGAGATTGTTCCATAGAAAACAACTGCAAAATAAATACATTACAAGATCAGCATCTACATGTTTATTCATCTTGCTTCAAAATGTTGACCTTGTGTAATCCAAACTGTAAACACTGTGCAGGAGGGACCACTGTATGTAGTATGCGGTTCAAAAGGTTTACACAAAATTGTCTAATCTCCATGTCTTAAAGCTCTGTTCTGTTCTTTAATGCAGCTTTTAAAAAGTACATAAAATACTGCACCAGATTCAGATCTTTAAGGAATTATCATGGACATAAATAGAATTTACATCCTTGTTTGTCTTTAAATTACATTATATATTCCTTTTAAATGCTAACATAATGCAATATCATAACTTAGATTGAAGAGACAAGGTATCTGCAGCTTCCCCATGCTCTCTTGCAATGATGGATGCGATTGACTGCAAACTGCCTCCATTTCTATTTAACGGTTTGTAATCAGAGATGTCGAGCTGCAACTTTATCATCCGCAACAGTGAAGGAGTGTCTCACTTGTTGTATTTCTCTCTCGTTACAGATGCAAATACACATAATGATTACAAATGAATAGTGACATAATGTCTTCCAGTTAATTGGCTGTAGAAGCAGAAACTATTATGGACTCCTTTTGCTTCCTTCTTCTAAAGGAATGGGGATGCAGTGTAGGTGTTTGTTATGCGCATGTATATTTCAATTTCCAATTTGAATTAAAAAAAATGTGGATGGCAGTTAGTTGGATTACGCTGTTGTTTCACACACACACACACAGTGATACCAAAAGTGTTGTTATGGATGAGCTCGACGCGTGTTTTTCTTTGTGGTTAGGTCACAAGCCCTGATTGTTCCAGACCTCCTGCGTGGCACCACATGAGGTCCCCTTTACAGAGTGTTGAAAGGAAAAAAGTGCCAAAACTGCTCAAACAATAAATTCATCAAAAGTGCTTTAACGCAATTACAGTTCTACATATCCATTATTACCAGAGCGACTTTGAAAATAGCCGATAAATGATTACAGTTATTTTCCTCTTTAACCACTGCATATCATTTGATCCCACATTAGATTTACAACCCACCTGAAGCAGTACCCAATCTAATTGTGCTTTTCCATTTGTTCAAATATTAAGAGACGGAATTTTTTTAAACTAATCATTGGTTAAACACGTTGACTTTTTGGAAGCCAAAATTTAATAGGCTACTGTACTCAAAATAAAGGCTAAATGTACTGCTCAAAGCAGATCATTTTAATACAGCTAAATTAAGCACAATGACTCAGACCCAACACCAATAATTGCACATGCTTCTGCTGGAATGCTGTTTAAGATGTCTCAGAAGAAAATGACTTGCTTATATAAATGAAGTGCACTCCCTTTATTAGAGAAATTATATGAAAAATCTGTATAGCTCATTTGTTGCATGATACTGTAAAACACAAGCTAGGATTTAGAAAAAAACTGTCTGAGAAACTGTTTTGACTTCTGATATACACTAATTGGTCACTTTGTTACGTATGCCTGTTCAACTGCTTCACAATGCAAATATTTAATCAGCCACTCACAGGGCAGCGACTTAATACGTTTACACATGTAGGTATGATCAAGGCAACGTGCTGAACTTCAAACCGGGGATCAGAGGGGATGAAAGGTGATTTAAGTGACTTTGAAAGTGGCATGGTTATTAGTACCAGACGAGCGAGTCTGAGTATTTCAGAAACTGCTGATCTACTGGGATTTTCCCACACTGGGTGATACTCCTGTGAGCGAAAGAACACGAAACTGAGGCTACAATTCACACGGGTTCACCAAGATTAGACAGCAGAAGATTGGAAAAATGTTGCCTGGCCTGATGAGTCTCTCTTATTTCTGCTGCAACATTCGGATGGTAGGGTCAGGATTTGTTGTGAAACATGAAAGCATGGATCCATCCTGGCTTATATCAATGCTTCAGCCTGTTGTTGGTGGTGTAATGTCGTGGGGGATATTTTCTTGGCACACTTAGTACCAACTGAGCATCATTTAAACATCACAGTGTTTAAACACGAGTATTGTTGCTGATCCCGTCCATCTCTTTATGACCACAGTGTACCCATCTTTTGATGGCTGCTGCAAGCAGGATAATGAGCCATGTCACAAAGCTTAAATCATCTCAAACTGGTTTCTTGAACATGACAATAGGTTTACTGAAAATAGCCTCCACAGGGATCAGATTAGGGCATCTTCAGGATGTGGTGGAGAGTAACATCATGGACATGCAATTTTCAAATCAGCAGCAACTGTGTGACGCTCTCGTGTTGATGGGCCAAATGTTTCCAGCACTTTGTTGAATTAAGGAAATTCTGAAAGCAAAAGGGGGGCCGACCTAGAAGGTGAACCTAACAAACCTCTCCTACCTTAAACACATGAAAACATGACACAACTCTAAGGCTTACACAAAAACATCAGTCATCAGCAAAAAATTTTTTTTCTCTTTAAATATCCATAATGATTTATGCTGCACTACTTCACTTAATTTGTATTTCAAATCAGACCTCAGTGATATGGACATGCAGCTGCTAGGAAAGAAAAAAAAAATCAAAGGGATCTATCACTGACCCCAATTTTTCAGGGCTACTTCATAATTCAGTTTGATCTGAATAAATTTTCTTGACTTCCACCACAAACTCCCCTGATTTGCAACAGAATCACAGTCATTACTAATGAGAAAGGGAAGACTGAAACTGCTTCAAAGTCCTTATCAGACTATATACACAGAGAGTGTGTAAAGGTTTTTTTTTTCTCTACACTAGTATGACTTTTATGGTGTAGTGCTGAGCACACACCCACACCTACACACATACTAACACACACACACACAAAGTAAGTCAATAAATTAAGTAAATTAAAAAGAAAGGTAACAACTTTCAACAAACTTCAGCATTCAAGTGAAGCTCTGTTCAAATGCTTCATAAATCCTTTATGAGCAAATATACCATGCAGAGGTTAGTGACAGAGGTTGTGCAATATTTGGCTAAGCTTCCAATATATGTACGGACTGTTTCAGCTTTTGTTATTTACTGTATGAATTAACTCATGAATCATTCACAAAGCATCTATGAAGGAGAAAGCACAACAATATCAATAAATAATCTGACTATGGCAGGCCTGTGGCTATGGGGATCTTGGAAACTGTAATTTATTTTTTTTTGTCTATATTTTTTTTTTTTTTATAAAAACACGAAACTGCTAGGCTATGCCTCTTTCATCCCGGAGAAAGACAGACACAAGAAAGGGTGCGGTTCCTCTCTCTCTCCATCTCAACGCATTTTGCCAAGAGTGAGTTGGATGCTGAAATGTGTGCTGAAATGATCATTACTATCTAGCAAGTTCTGCCTACAGTACCATGGCAACGGAACACAAATGTGGCCATGAGATGTGTTCCAGTAGCTGGCAAACTCAAAAGCACAGCCCTTCAAGGACTTGGAGTAAACAGACACATTTGCCCAATGGAGTGAAGCTGATAGGTGTTCAGGGTTTATAACTCACTTCAATGTACTTCCACATTTCCCCCCCTCTTTTTGGCAACTCATTGTCAATCGCCAAGGCCAAAGCTGGGTGACATGCTACTCTGAGAGCCAGACCAACCCAACAGACTTTTTTGATATTAAGACTTTTTAGCTAATCAACAGCATAGAACTTTGTTTTCTTTTGTTTTCTTTTTTTTTCTTCTTTTTACCAGCCCATACACAGAGCATAAAAGCATTTTTTGTTTGTTTGTTTTTGCATGCATGCATGCATTTTAAAATATAACAATTTTTCTGCTTCTATATTTGCGTGTGGTGGTGGGTGGGTAGAGATGGTGGTAGTGGTGGTGGGTGTCCTTCACTGGATAGTAACACAAGATGAGGTCCTGTGTTGCATGTATTGCGTGACATTGAACTGTGGCTACTGCAGATATGTGGTTTGTGCCTTCATCATCTGGGCCCATCAGGACCTGTTTTGACACACTGCAAATATTCTTTATAAAGAAATTATATTGAAACCAGTGAAGTGAAGTGATGTACTGTTCATTTTACACACTGAATAAAGACGCTGAGCTAATGAAAAGACAAATTTTCCATCCATCAAATTTTAATGGGATTTTTGCCAAAAGCATGTTGTTTGCTTTCCATCTATGAATTCTGTGATGAGTTGTTTTGACATGTAACACTGCAGTACAAGAGAGAATTATCAAGACAAGATCTTTAAAGAGGCATTATAGGAAGAAATTAAAAATGAAATAATATCACAATATTACATACTGAAAACAAATTAGTACAATTTTGTTTAAATACACTTGCTATTTTTAATGGCAACCTGAGCAAAAAAAAGTGTGTTAATCTATCCATTCAACAACTTCTAAAACAATAAATACTTGAATCATGCTGGTAATATAACATAATTTGTATGTTCTAGCTCATATATCAAAATTTGATTAATGCAAGTTGATGACTTTTTAAAAAGGTGAAGTGAACTTGGCTGTCCTCCCACAGGTAGAGGCCTCTGCTGACTCTCTATTGCCTTCTAAATTATTTTTGCTGAAGGGCAGCAAGGTTAAGTAGGTTCAACACAGCAAATAAATAATGAATTGAATAAGGGTAATTAAGAAAGCACATCAGATGAGCAAGAGTCGACCTGCCCCGCAAAAGTCAAGTCACATACTTAAAAATCATGTCCAGTTTTTTTTTTTCTTTTTTTTTCAGCTACAATTTAATTACTCCTGTTAAAATACCAACATTCTGTTTTTTAGGGGCTATGATACCTAGAATCCCTAATTATGATTATTAAACACTTTAGTGAGACGAGCTACAACTGTGTCAAAAACAGGCTTAAGTCATCCCAAATGTCTCTGTGTATAGATTCACTCAGTAAAGCATGCTACAGTATAGGCAGCATATTGAAGTGCAACAGAAAACCAATCCCTTAATAAAAATGCTGAAAGCATAATGACTGATGCAAACAGCTGAATCCATTTCATCTAGGCTGTGGTGGCTTCACTTGGTTAATTGATCCCTCAGCATCTGCAAAGATTTGCCTTAGATTATTTCTTTATAAATAAAATTTAATTTACTGCATAAATGAGCAATAGATTAATTGTCAGTTTTAAAGTTTCATATTTTTTAAATCTAACAAACTATTAATTGTTTTAAGGAATCAATTCAAAGTGTTTATTGGGGTAACAATTATTGACCCTTAGCATAAAATACAGCATACTTACGATGCATCATATAATTGCCCGCTGAGTTCTGAAGAAAACGTGCTGGGTTTCATAGAGTAATTTTTATACTCAACTATTGTATGAAAATGTAAATTGCCAAAATTGCATAAAGGTAGAGCATATCTTCAGTTACATAGAAACATTTTAAACAATTTTGCTTAAGCCAAAAGCAAGACATTAACAAGTTACATTTGACCCCATGCCCTCTTTGTTAGGTACACCTTGCTTGCACCAGGTTGGATCTTGTTTTGCTTTTAAAACTGCCTTAATTCTTCATGGACTAGATTCAACAAGGTCCTGGAAACATTCCCCAGAGATTTTAGTCAACATTGACATGCTACTATCAGGTAGTTGCTTTGCTGATTTGCTGGCTGCACATCTATGATGCAAATCTCCAGTCCCACCACATCCCAGTGGAGGATATTTTCTCTTTGAATGTGGCTTGATTGCTAGTGCCAGACGGACGGGTCTCAGAATTTCAAAAAACTGCTGATCTTCTGGGAATTTTTCACACAACCATCTTCAAGGTTCACAGTTAACAATCCAAAAAACAGAAAATAGCTAGTGAGTGTCAGTTCTCTGGGGGAAATGGCTTGTTGACAGTCAGAGGAGAAAGCAAGCATAACTCAAATAACTACATAATTAAGGCATGCAGTAGAGCATCTCTGAACGCACAAAACACTGAAGCAGACTGGCTAGAGCAGCAGAAGACCACACTGGGTGCAACTCCTGTCAGCTAAGAACAAGAAAACTGAGTTTGCAGTTCACACAGGATCACTAAAATTGTGTGCAAAATTTATATATTTTGGGCTTGATAGATTATTATATTAAATAGATATATTCAAAGGGTTGTGCTCAGATTCAAAACACAAAAGGTTTAGTTTTATGTGTACAGTGACATTAAATTATTGACAGATTTTGTGATTGGAGGTTGCTATCTATAGTCTGCTGTCTATGAGCTTTTTCCCAGTGGGAAAACATGCAAATATGAGTGAAAATTATTTTGTGTGAAGGTGATGTCTGTCGGGTGTTTGCCTTGATGGCTTTTGGGGTCCCTGACAGTAGGACAGTCAAAAGTAAAATATCCAAGTCTAAGCCACTTGCCCGGTGGGTGGTCTTTTGTCCTCCTCCAAGCTCGGGTCCTCTATTAAAGGCCTGGGAGACTGTTCCCAGGACAGAGCTCTTCTGTACAAAAATCTTGGAATCTGCTGGAAACATTCTCCCAATCTGTGTCCCGATTACCACGGGGATCACTGTTACCTTTACCTTCCACATCCTCTCTTGCTCTTCTCTGAGCCCTTGGTATTTATCAAGCTTCTTGTGTTCCTTCTTCTGTCACTATATATAAACAGTGTGCTTTTGCGAAGATGATGTACTGAACACAGAGAACTGTGGGAGCAGTGTGGAAAGTCACAGCTAAGGTAAGGTGTAAAGACACAGTTACATTTTCTTTTTTTTTTTTTTTTACATGATACATCTTTAAAATCATATTTAATCATTTAAATAGACCAAAATAAAGATGGGGAGTTACACAGAAAGGCAGGTGCATAAAATAATTCAAACTCTGGAGCTACTGAAAGAAAAAAAAAACTAAAGAAAAGAGCTGAAAAATAATAAATTCAGTTTGAACTGATCCAAAGTAGAATCAATATGAAGAGAGAGTGAGATATATATATATATATATATATATATATATATATATATATGTGTGTATGTATGTGTGTGTGTGAAAGTATTTTTGTTTAAGAGTGTGACAGTTCATCACTGCATCAATGTATTCCACCAGTTTCTGAAATGTGCCTATATTTGCATAGGCCTGATAAAGATATCACAAACAGGCTCAGCCTGCACACAGATCTCTCCCACTCCTTGCAATACATTTCCCCACACATGTGTTGACTCCGCTTGGCAGCAGTGATCAAATCCTTTTTCAGTGTAGAGGGGAATGTGTGGGCGATCCCACTTTAGCAAAGGATGGCCAGATGAAAGTGCGCAAGCATGCTTTTGTGGCTGGAAGCAGTCAGTCAGAAGAAGGAAAAACACAACTAATGTTGTGGGTGAATCACTGCAGTCAGAAATCATTGTACTGGCATTCTTCACGGGAAAAGTCTACTGACTTCAGCTTAAGTGTAATGAACAGTAACCTGAGTATATTCTTTTGATCTAATTTGCAAATGTCAGGGCTTGGAGCCAAAATGCCATGCAGTGCTGATCCTAATAAACTAAATCCAACTCTGCCTTTCCAAGAAATTCCTCCGAGATTTGCAAGTCACGATAAGGGAACTAAGTAAGACTGGTTCCAAATATCTTCACAGACATGTACATTTATTAGTAGTGTTAAAACTAACAGTGTTATAACTTAAAATGGTAACACTGTTAGTGCTGATCCACACAAAGGAATAACAATGGTTACTGAGAGTACAAACAGTGGTCTTGACCTTGCCAGTCCATTAAAAGTAGTTGCAGAAAGCTCTCACAGTCAGTAGCGTCTACTCACGCCACTGATGTTGAGTTAACTAGATTAATCAGCATGTAACTAGTGTTACATGTTGTACATATTTTTCAAACACAGACATTACAGTGTGAGATACAGGCCATATTCAAAGAAATGTATCAAATGTGGGTTTAATAAACACAAATTTAAACCTCATCATTGAAGTTATACTCATCAGCTAAATGTATTTGAAATGAGCATATTGCCCAGGCACTCATTTCACAAGCCACTCATACAGTAATTAACAGATGGAATTACAGCCTGTGGTGTATTTTCAACAAGAAGTTCTGATGTACATTTTAATTACTGACAATTTTCCTCCTATTAGTTGTGTTTCAGTTTGAACAGATTTTGATTGGAATATGTAGGTCTGCTGTGTCCTCGAGAGATAACTACAATGCTGGCTCAATTCTCAAAGCCTTGTTCTCAGTCGTGTAACTGCTCAATGACTATGTGCTCTGCGGCTTGAAGGTTTTTCATAATATCACATTTCAGTCCAAATGTTGGCCTTTTTTTTCTCCGTGGGTTCATATTCTGTCAGTTGTGTGAACCTTATGGAAAGTTGAAATAATGTTTCTGTGAAATTTTGTGATTTCAAAAGGCAGCAACCATTTAAAAAAAAAAATCATCAATTTCATCTTGCTGCATCTGGGAAATAGATCCCAGCATCTACTTCCTTTAAATCCACAGACTGTTTGTTTGTTTGTTTTTCCTTAGATCTGCATATTGAACTGACAGCTTTTTCATGTACAAAAGCTTGAAAACTTTTTAGTTCTGTCCCTTTTCCTACCTATTTCAGATTAGCTGGTGGTGTATAATTTAAACTATCTGTTAGCTGAACAATTGCACTGTGAATGACCGCCCCCCCCCCATGTATTCATGTACATGCTGACTACAACTAAACAAGTACAGTGACAACTGAGCTAACCTCATTCACCAATCATGACCCCCAAGATAAGTTTAAAATGTGACTCATCACTAAGGCAATACATGTCCTGCTGATTCACTTCAGTAAATCTTGCAAGAAGCAAAAGCAATGGTGAGCAATGCAACCCCGCCTCAGCATATTCTCTGCTGTACCATGCTGTTTTACGATTAAAAGCCAATGTGACATTTAATTACAACAAAACATTTGGTCAGCATGCCTGCCCTTTTCCAGTATAGCCTTCCTTTGCAGTCATATGCTTAAACACATTCACATATGAGAGCAGTCACCATCTTTTACAGCTCACTGCTGAGCAGCTTCACCAGAGCATCTGGGAGTTGAGTGCTTTGCCCAAGTGCTGTATAGTGGTTTATACTTCATCATGTCACTGGCTAATTTTCCTGTACAATATCAGAGCCAGAAACTGCCGACGCCAAAGATTGGCTTTGTTAGCATACTGCTTCCCAGGCTGCTCTTCCTTAAACGTGTGTGTACTTGGCCTGTTACCTTCCATCCACTTCTCTCCTTAACTGACCAGAGGGAGTTGAGAGGCGATGGCAGGGATCATTACATCACAAAACACCCGGTGGCCATTGTCCTCAGCAACTGCCACGCAACATTACTACAACACTCACCACAAACAAGTGGACAGGCCGTGTGTGCCATAGCACAGACAAAGGAAGGGGGAAACAAAACAGAGTGTAAGCGAGCGGGAAGCAAGGGAATCATGAGAAAGACTGAGGAATGAGAAAAAAACTCGGAGAAAGGGAAGTAGAGGCGGGTTTGTTTGTCCCCACCGCCCAAACTATTTTCATGCAGTAACACTTGACATTTGTATTTCCATGACCCAGATAATGTTTGGTTAGACATAGAAAGATTGCATAAAGTCAAAGGTTGTGCAAGTGCAGTAGATGTCAGCCTGGTCACTGGCACATAAGAGCTTTCTTTTATTACCAGAGAGGCCTGGCATTTCTGTCTTGGTATAATGGCGATGCCACCCTCTCAACCATGAAGGAATTTATACAAACATGACCCCCTGTACTGGTTCACCCTCTCTGGTTTTATTGCTTGGAGACCAACATTTTAGTTAGCATGTTTTCAACCTGTGCGACTCTACAGGGGGAGAGAAGAAGGACGCACCCTCTCTGGTTTAATTGCTTGGAGACCAGCATTTTTCTAAGCATGGTTTCAACCTGCGGGACTCTACAGGGGGTTAGGTTTTCTTTA
>VUQJ01012784.1:32704-46206 GCA_015108635.1 Andinoacara biseriatus
TTCTTAAATGTAGTCAAAGATACCCAAATCTTAAACCAATTATTCTAGTTACAAGCACAGTTCGAGTCATCTTGAGATGACAATTTGCCAGGGTTTTGTCGATTTAGCGCATTTCTTTTGGTTTTTTTTGCTTCATCTTTTTCCTGACTGAAATTATTTCGGGATCAACCTGATGATGAATGGCCCTTTGATAATGACCATCCTGTTTTTCAGACCATATGCAGTATTCAACCTAGAGACAAATGTCAGCCTGGATGGGGGTGGGGGCGAATAACACAAAATAACACCGAAAACCACCAGGTAAAGTTCTCAGCCTGGCACGAGAGAATATCAGCCCAGGCAATCAACTCCTGAAATACTAACTGCTGCTCCAATTACAGACATTGTCTAATCTTCTAGGTTTGGTACCCTTCTCAATATTATGTCTGGCTCGATGTTGAATGACCATGAGTGAGCAAAACGGTGTTTGAGTCCACTCCCACAATTTGGTTAAAATCTTGCAGAGAAAGAGGGTAGACTTGCTCTCTGCTGATGTATGCTGCTGTCCTTGTATCATCTGTCCTGATGACAGTATGATGACCTCTCAGCTTTGGCAGGAACTGTTTGACAGTGAGGAAGACAGCTCTCAACTCCAAGATATTTATGTGCTGAGTTATGCAGCAGTCGATCCAGCATTTGTTGGACCCTGAAGGCTTTGTGCATAGCACTCTAGCTAGATGGAGATATATCTATGATGACCAACTAGCAATGAGTCACTAGTCCTACGACACTGCTCCAAATTTTTTAAGTCTTTCCTCTAGTGGGGAGCTCTGGAGAGTCCCTAAAAAAGCAATACTTGGCCTCAGTGAACTTCAGCACACACAGGCCCAAGGCAGTAGGGAGAAGGGGAGGGGGACTGCTTTACAACCCAGTCTGGGCTTAGCACTAACAGCAAGTGTGTTAGCTTGCTGTATACTCTTATGAGTTGGGGCTAGTGAGATGTTAGCTCAGCTGCTTCTTTGCAATATGTTTTTCACCCACTGTATGCCGACTTTATATTTGAACTTCGATACAGATCCCATAGAATCTGTTAGCTCTCAATACCACAAGCAACATGCTATAGGGGAAATCACAGGGGTCACACCAGAAGAAGTGCCTGCTAGCCTGGCTAGATAAGTTTTTCTCAACTGTGGAATAAAACTGTGTGTATACGCTTCAGCATAGGTCTCGACAAGCTTTTTATCTCACAGCCCTGAGAGCAATATGTCACTAAGGGGATCTCAGCTCCTGCTTTCACATGACACTCTGTCAGGTAGTTTATATCACCTGCTGTCAGCTGACTAATTTCTGTGCTTCAGCTGGGGTCCCACTGAGTGCATTAACTCAAAAATAACATGTGTAATACACTAGTAGGGAGAATCACAACTGTTGGTGGGACAACAAGAAGATAAACAGAAAGGGAAACAGCAATCCTAGGGGACTGCAGAACGACAGCTGCTCAAGCCATGTAAACTCAATGCTGCAACATACACACATACATTAGTAACAATACAAACTGACACACAGTGCAGACTTGAGGTGGAGATCATACAAGCATTCCAAGTACTTAGGTGAACTGCAGGGTGTGACCCATCAAGTCACAGATATTCATGCACTCTGATAAGCACTGAGATTATCTCTGTACACATGCACAGTCATGACCAAAAGTTTGGAAGTGGCTCCATTACTGAAGTTTGTGTTTTTGTAAACTTCAGGTTTTTGTGGTGGCAGTTCACAACGTTCATGTTACTGCACAGAGCAATCTGAAGCATGTTTATGAACTGCAAAGCGCTAGCTCTGTCTAAAATCACAATGGCACAGTTTTAACTGTATTTTGGATCTGACATTAAGTGATTAGTTACTGTAACAGCATTTCCAGATCACTTCATTAGCAGAGGAGAAAGCGCGAGGGAAAACAAAACAGCTGAAGTGACACCATCATTTGCAGTGAATTTATAAAATTTAAGTGCTGAAATCATTGTCTTCCTGTATTAACAGCAGTTACCTCTGAAGACATGATTGCTTTTTTGGCTCATAAAAGTCTTTGAAACTTATGATTATACTGCATATATTTTGCTAAGTTATGATTGTTCTACAAATAAAATTTCTGCCACTGCCAAAACCTCTAGCCATGACTGTTGCATGTAACAGAGTGGACACGGCCTCGATTTCCAGCTCTCTGGAAGCCATGTCATCTTGTGGAGGATTCCTCATTGTTCTTGTCATTTACGGTACTGGTTGATGAGCCTAGCTGTATGCCGGGGTTGCTGTCTAAAGCTGCCCAAAGCAAACAGAATCAATCTGGGAACAATTTAAACATTTTAAGTGCCTGAATCGTTTTGATGGTATTCATATGCTGCATTTGATTTGTAATATTTCACTTCTAAGACTCCCAGAAAAGAATCTAAATCGTTGCATTTCCAAACATGAACAAACACATTGCTTTATGTTTCACTGAAATGGCTTCTCAACTATTTCTCAAGCCATTTTTAATTCTGAATATTCACAATGTAAAAAAAAAAATCTAATTTGTGCATGTATATAGCAGGTATATAGCATAAGTATGGGAAGGTGCACATGTTGAGTCTTGAAAAGAAATGTGTTGAGGTTTGTTTTTTAAAGATTTTAGGATATTTCTGTGGTAGGTGGAAATAAATAATAAGATCACCTTCATGAGGCATTGTTCAAATGTAATATATTCATAGTGTAATCTAGTGATTCAATATCACAATACAGTCTACAGACAAATTTCTGCTCAGAATGGACTTTATTATTCCCTTTTCTATGAGCACTATGAAGTACATAAAACAACAGCAGTATTTAATACAGAACTGCTGTATTATATTTTATTATACTGCACATCCTTTGCTATTGTTGTGCATTCCTTCTTTAGATGAGCTCATATATTTATTCAGAAACATTCTTCTCTCAGTGGAATTCCATATATTACACGAGCAGGGGAACATTTTGAGGAAGACAGAGCTCCTCTGTCTGGTTTGGTCTCTACGAGTGCAGCAGCAAACCTCCTCACTAAACAGCAAAAGCAAACACGAGAGAACAAATACATCTTCTCTCTCTGTAAACATAAAGACAAATACAAAGGCAGACAAACACAAAGTCGAACAAACTGGGTATGACAACAAACAAGTTGGCCAAATAATGTCAAATAGGAAACAAAAGAAATAAAGGGCAGGGAACAAACAAGGGTGAGGCAGACCAGCCAGAAAATAGGGTTCATTTTTTATTCTGCACAGCCACTAATGCAAATAATGTGTCTCATACAAATTCCAGACATATAAGTACGGAGAAATTGAGGAAAATAAATAAATAAATGGCAGAATAAATTGAGAACAGGGCGAGGCACAGAAAAACTTCAAATGAAGGAAGAACTGAGAAAAACTGAAGCAAACATATCTGGTGTCAGAATGGATTAGTATAAACATGTCCCCTTGCACCCCAAGAGTACATAATCACACTCCTGTGTCCTGTCACTGAAGAGGCGCTTTGTTTCCTCATGAGAGAAGCAATCATGGGACCAGAAATATCTGCTTTTTTTTTAGACAATGAGAAGCATGATATAATATCTAAACAAAAAAACAAAACATACTTTTACAATTCTATTCCACAAAGTCAAAGCTGGAAGGTAAGTGAACTGAAGGTTCCTAACATGGGAGCTGGAAGGAGGTAATGCAATGATTAAACCCACAAAACATAGTGTGCTACAGATGCTACAGCATTTCTCGCAGCTCATAACACTTACATATGCAACAAGTAACAAATTAACAAAATTAGATTCACAATCAACAGCAGTGTTGGAAAGCATTCAACTTGCTTGTGGAAGCTACTGCATGAGGAGTTTTTATTTAAGGAACTGAATGAAGACTATTTCACAGATGCCTAGAACTATAATATGGGACACCTACAGTATACAACTCCTTACGCGCACCTCTTAGCCATGGGTAATGTGGAATCCCACCTTCTACCTTCAACGGGTTTCCACAGATTTAAAATGTTGTCAGATCCTGACACAATTTTACCTGCAGCTTTGGCCAACATTGGACAATAATAACTTCTAAATCAGTGCTCACTGAAACATGTTTCTCTCATATAGGAATTTCATATCAGAAATAACACTGCAGAAATGTGTGCTCCCGTATTCTTCTTTATTCCAGTGATTGCTTAAACCAGACAAGGCTTGTATTTCTAGTAAATATATAAAGAAAATCAATGTTCCAAATAGACCCATCTCTTCCATTTATACGCTCTCCATGCAGTCCTATTTGTAAAACAACTGCTCACCACCATGTTGTTTTCAAAAAGCCTCTCTAGCACTCATCAATAAACCATCCGTTGTCACATACTGTGCAATGTTATTAACCATCTTCATGGTAATCTTTCAAAGATATCATTGATGGGCTCCTCTGTATTTCTTTACAGCCTGGCCTGTGGGATACATCCTTCAGCACCTAAGAGAATGCTCTCCCACCTCACACTAAATCTCTTCCTTGTGGCTCAGATAAGAGTCGAATTGAGTTATTGAGCAGACAGTTTAAGATATAAGCTCTCGCTAAAGGGGTCCTCAAAGAGTCACAATGAGAAGAGAATGATTATTTGTTTTTAACAATGGTACCCATCTTCATTATTTGTCCACTGCAATGCCCAGATTAACCCATTTTGAAAAGGCCACAGCAGGAGATAGAAACACTCCCTGCACTGTAGCTAGCCCTGAGACTAAGTTACAATCAATGTGACAGTTATGATGTTAAAATGTTAAATGTTGCTTATGTTGTAACTCAGTAGTCATTTGCTTTGCACGTGGTACATATAACAATTAGCTACAGTGCATCAATTTATGTTTGAAGGAGGATATAAAATAACTACTTCATGGACAAACCCAATAACAATAAGGTCCACTGCGCCAAACATTAGAGGCACACAAAGAGTTAATGTTATCTGGACCTCCAGTTCAGCTGAATAGGGAAAAAGTCTAATAAAATCGTAACAACATCTGGCAAACGACATTAAAAGGCTTTTGCAGTTTAAAGCCACTAAAAATGCACCAATGTTATGAATATTACGATGCAGAACAAAATTGTTAAATGGCCTGTGACATGCAACCAGCAGTGGAAATATTTTGTTACCTTAGATCTAAAGACTGAAGTGACTCATAAAACCTAGGTTGATATCCTAATTAAAATATGAGGCAAATTTTCCTTTTACATTTACTGCCATGTACTTTTGCCCTTGCATCATTTTAATGAACATTGATATTGGTGTCTTCGCCACTCAACCAAACTCACATTTTTAAAAACATTTCTTTAGTTGGTGTTGCTGGAATGTAATACAACAAACAGCAACTAAGCAACTATTGCATTGAGTGTAAAGAATTAGCTTTAAAGCTGAGAATTAAAATATATTCACAATGAAGAGGCATGAATGACAAGTCTCTTTTGTATTTCAATCACTCACAAGAAACAAGGTAACAGAAGTCTAAATGCTTGGACCTGAAGACCATCTGGTATTCTGAAATTCATGAAAAAAAAATGGCAAAGCACAGATATGGAAAAAACATGTATGAATCACAAATTATGCACACAAAAAAGCCATGGCAGGTGTGAAAACAGCCTTCTGAAGCCTAGTGAAGATGAAGAGGACAGAAGGGGGTGATGCTGGCACTGGTAGTAAGGTTGTGCCTTGCATTACAGTCGAATCATTATGGAAACTCAATTCCACCATTTTCTGGATCTATAAACATGTGTAGACAGGAATTTTGTACACACAGAAGCTATTTGTGATGAGTCTCTGGGAACCGCAGAATTTCTCCACTGGACAAGGACATATTCTAATGGTATGAGAAAAACAGGCCATTACAACCACTGATGCTTCTGCAACTGCTGTTCTTGAGATTTACAAATATGGACAAATTAAATTACTTTTATAACTTTTAGGATTCAGCAGTTTTAATTGTACATTTTAATGTCAAATTTAAGAATGATCCTTGTATAAATTTGAAAGGGTCTCCTTTTTGTCCCCAAAATCTATTCAAAATAACTTGCAAATACGTTTTCTTGATTCAGTAGAAGTAATATATAATTTCATGCATGGCTGTAATGATAATGATGTAATTATCACTGCTATAACAAAAGCACTTCAGTTTCTTAGAACTCCTCTCCTTTCTTCACACTTACAAAATAAAAAAGAACAAAACTGCACAGAAATAGAAGAAATGAAGGAATGCCCAATTAGCTGATGATTAAGACATCTAATTTTTGACATCAAAATAACATTTCTTGTTAGTGTGAAAAGCTGTTTTTTTTTTCCCCAAGACAAAAATGTTTTATGAAGGTAGGAAATACATTGGCAGTTGTACACTTTCCATGGAAAATACTGAAAAGCAAAAATCTGGGAAATTGCTCAGGTGTTTTTTGGTAAAATCATGTAGAAGGTAAGTGTTCATAGCCACAGCAGAAGGCGGCATACTGCCTAATTTCTTCTGAACTCTTGGAGAAATGTGAAATGTTTTTACTTTTGAAACTTCATTCTTTTTTTCTTCCCACAGGACAGCTATTTTCAGGGTTTGAAAAACCTCAAAATTTGTCTCTTGAACTTTTCTCCCAGAGCAAATTTTGATGTGATGCATGCAATCCCCATTACAACCTTCCACATCGTACACAGTGTGATTCAGCAAAATCAAGGTAAGGTGCTGACTGAGAAAAAGGATAATGGTTTTCTTTCACAGACAAGGGAAGCAAAAACATGCAAAGCTTTAGTGAAAGAAAAAAAATTACTTTGACATGAACCTTGTGCTACCACTCAAATTCTACTATTGTACAGTCTGTATAACCAGGGGTTAAAGTGGGATTTGGGAGACGGGGAACTATAAGATCAGGCGTTGCTCCTGGGGAAAATAATTACTTGGAAATAACTCATATAATAACTTGTTTTGTGAGCTCTAATAGATTGTTATTCGTGCATAAGCTGTGATGAGCTGACCTGTGCTGCTGCGCTTTGAAGATTTAACCAACTGAATTCAACAAAATGTAAGCAGATCTTTAATGAGCTATCAGCTAGGGCTGATTTCCCACCCCTAGACACCATAAAGCTAGTATAAAAGCTAGAATTTGATGAGTGGATCTAATCAGCAACAGGACCTTAAATATACATTTAAAAGTGCTACCCTTGATGTAAACCTACACTGAACACCATAGCTTACACTATATTGCCAAAATATTTCCAAAATTATTCACTCAGCTGCTTTCACACACATATGAACTTGAGTGACATCCCATTCCTATTCATATTAATATGATGTCAGTACAGTGCATGTGATGAAACCCAGACTGAAACTTATCCAGAATGTTATACTTATACTTAGCTAAAATAACATGTAGCTGTTTGGGTTTTCTAAGATTTTTTTTTTTTTTTTTAATTAAAGGCAACTTTGAAATTCTATTTGAAATGGAGCCAATCCCAGGTGAGCCAGTAAGGGGTCATTCACAATTATAAACATTTTCCAAAGTGTACAAAGAGTGCTCTTTTTCACACATCCCCCCCTCCCTCCCCAAAAGTGTACAAAGATAATGTGGATCTTTTTTTCCATGACATTTAATTTCACCTGGTTCTTTGGTATTTTAATGTAATAGAAAGTATTAAAACATCCTGGTTTTGAAAAAGGCTGGAAATCTTGGTATCAAATATACACTTTCCTATCTATTAAAACATCGTATTGTTGCACAAATAAACAGAAATACCATTATGTCAGAATTCAAATGGTGCAAAAAACGGATTTGAATTTGAATGTGTACTGAATTGCATTTATGTAAAATATACATGCCGCCACACTGCACACAGTGGCAGTGGAGCAATTTGTCATCTGAATAGCCGGTCTTGTCCCAAAAAGTGTTTGTCTCCCAAAAAAGTGATTTCCAGTATTTGCCAAAAAAATATTGCTGGTATTTATATTGTTGTAAATAATTTGTTGACCTATAATCTGTCAAGTCCGCCAGTGCTGCCAATTTAGCAACTTTTTTTTTCCCAAAAAGCGAATAGTGACAAATTTAGCGACCTTTTTTGGTGACGTCTGCGACTTTTGGATAGTTTTGGAGATGGATCGAAAACCTGAAAACTCCACTGTCGCTGTGTTTTGTGTACATAAAGCACTCATACTGCGTCCCTACATACATAATGGCGAGTACAGTTTGTACACTTTGGAAAATGTTGATAACTCTGAATGATCCCTAACCAGCAACCTGTCAGTTAATGTTAACACACATGGCCCAATGTTGAATGAAGGATATAGGCTGAGAGACATAAAGCAGATGAAAAAAAAAACTAAACAGAGGGACTTATGTTAGCTCAGATATCATTAACTTCCCCAATGAAAAAGGATCAAATGTTTTCATAGTCTTCATTAGACTGAATGACTGTGGCAGTAGACGCAGGTGCAAGAATGTGTTTGATTGTGTCAAATAACATTTTGGGATTTTCACCTACTTCAACTAAGCTCCTTTTGGTGGATCCGGAGCTTTGTTTTTTTCCATAGACGCTTCACTTTCCAACAGGTTCTTTTCAAGCAGCAAATATGGTCACTCATCCAAGGGGAGGAAATTTTAAAAATAGCCTCTCTCATTTTAAAGGGAGCCACTCTATCTAAAATAGAGGCACTGATGGTTAACAGAGTTTACTAAAATATTTACATAATTCAAAGAAGAAACCTCATGATTGAACGCATCAGTAAATTTATATGCAGAAAGGTGATTAAAAATATGTGAACAAAACACAAGTGGAACAGATACACAATCAAAATTAAGAGACAAATTAAAAAGAATACAAACATGATCAGAAATAAACATATCTTCAGAATAAAGAGAATTAATATTTCCACCTGGAGTAAAAACATAATTTAAAACATGTACTTTGTTATGTGTATAGACACATATTGGGTCACTAAATTTTGTAGTACAATATCAACCCCATGCTTGCTGGGGTTTCACCAGTGATATATGAAAGCAGTAGTTTACATTACTATCGGGATGCTTTCATTTCTCTTTTGTTTGTTCTTTACCCTTTTTGTTTGTGTGTTTGCTTATTTATTTAAATAAATATTTATATATACAGTTCACACTGAATTCACCCGTTGTACAGATTGAGTGTAAATTAAATATACTGTCAAAAGGCAAGGCTTCTCATTTTGGTATGGTTTTTATTATTAATATTATTATTTTGCATAGCCTAAAGGCACCCAGTTTACACTCAAGCCAGACACAAAAACGGGTGTTAATAAGTTAGCTTGCAGACAGCCCTCCTAATAATTAATGAATTCTACAGATCATTAAAGTACTTATCAGTTTTATTTAAATGGAACACTTCTACTCCTATTGAAATTTATCTCCAGGCGACTCTTTGTCCAGTAACCAGGAATGTATAGGCTCTGGAACGACTTACTTTAGGTGGTTATCTCATAGTTAAACAAAATATTTCCTCATTTACCCTATAATCCTTATAACCCAGGGATTATGGGTAACTGCGAGACCTCTGATTAGTTAATTTGCCACTTTTTTGGAAAAAGAAGAAAGTACACAGGTCTCTGTCCAGCACATGGATGGACTATGACTGTAGTTAGCTCTCAGGGGAACTGTCCAAGGTCCTAAGGAGAAAACAATACAGAGCAGACCAGTCTACAGTGCTGACTCTGTTTCTCTGCTTTTGCTTTGTAACATTAGTCAGAACAGACAACTCCACTGACACATCACCGTTTGAGATAGTCCTCACCCTCCTTTGTTTGTCTGCCACATCCCACTCACCATACCACTCAAACTGTGTTTTGACAAGGGTGTACGCAGAATGTTTTGCAAAATCTCCAGTCAGTTATAACTGCATGCTACCATTGTTCATTGCTTTTGCTGGCTGAATTGCATCTGAAATTTCAAATCACTTCATCACATCCCTTTTGTAAAAAAATAAAAACAATTTATGAGATTCTATTGAAGGACAGATAAAATTCTGTATCATTACATTGGCATTCTGATAATGTGTCATTATGATGTCATGTACTAAGGTAGTACTGACTGTGGAAGCTGTATAGAAAGTGAACTGTTAACCAAAGCAGTTCCTTGTGGATATGAATATCCCTGATCCCTACAATCTTGAACAATCACATTCATACAATTTACACAAGTACATATAAAGCTGTAAATGTGTTCCATACTCTTTATAGCTTTATACAGTACCAGTACTGTATTTCTAAAACTATGGCACCTTCTACAGATACGCTCACTGATTGTAAACTTGACATGAGGTTAATGAATTACATTGAAATGTCTCAGCAAGGCTGTGCTTCAAAATCCCTCTGTTGCATATTTACACTACAGTATAAGAGCTTGAGAGCAGCTCAGCATAGTCAGACTCATCCTTCTTGTTGAAACGTTTAACTGCAGACACAAGATGCTGAAGAAAGAAAAAATATTCATATATTACCAACACTCCTAGAAATGTCAGGAACTGTTTGATGAAGACTAAAATACCAACATTACTAGTTTATGTTTGTCTGAGAGTTGACTAAATCTTTTATATTTAATGTGATTTCAAAAATATGTTCTCCATTATAATCAATAAAATAGTAAAAATGAAAATGATTAAAGATGTGTACACTATATTGCCAAAAGTGAATTGAGGGGTTCCAATCACTTCCATGTCCACAGGTCAATAAAAATGGGCCACTCTCAGGAGCTCAGTAAGTTCCAGCAGGGTACCGTGATCAGAGTCTAGTCCTGAAATTTCCTTGTTACGAAATATCCTACAGTCAAATGTTAGTAGTATTGTAACAAGGTAGAAGCAATTGAGAATGACAGCAACTCAGCCACAAAGCGGTAGGCCATGTAAAATGGCAGAGGGGGGTCAGCAGAAGCTGAGGCGTATAGTACATAGAGGTCACGAACTTTCTGCAGAGCCAGATGCTACACACCTCCAAGCTTCATGTGACGTTTAAATTAGCTCAAGAACAATGCAGAGCTTCATGTAATAGATTTTAACTGGATAACTGCACACCAGTGCACAAAGTGAGGTCCATAAAGACATGGATGAGTGAATTTGGTGTGGAAGAACTTGAATGGCCTGCATGGAGTCCTGACCTCAGCCCGATAGAACACCTTTGGCATGAATTAGAGTGAAGAGCGTGAGCAAGGTCTTCACCCAAGTTGGACATGAGTGTGGACACTTCATGTCCAACATGAGTGTTGGACATGAAGTGTCTCCTAAACCTTGTGGAAAGCCTTTCCAGAAGAGTTGAAGCTGTTATATGTGTTACAAAGGGTGGGACGACATCATATTAAAACCTATGGATTAAGACTGGGCTGTCACTCAAGTTTGAATGTGTGTGAAGGCAGATGAGCAAATAGTTTGGGCAATATAGTGTATGTTTAGTATGTTTAAAGCAATATACTACTGGAATCTAGATGTCCTTAGTGACTCAACAAAGCTGAACACGCCAATTTCTCCTATATTCTTTCATTTGGAAATTAAATATTGTGGTATGCAGATGTCAGATTGGGCCTAGATTGAAATCATTCCTCATCAGTTATGCTATGCTCATACAATAAAGAAGGAATTACTCATTCAAACCAAAGAAAAAAAGATTCAGTTAAGCACACATAAAGTATAAACTATCACAATTTACGGCTTCCATCTGTGTTTCAGTCTTTTAAGTTGGTATTTTGTGTGTCATATTAATCTAGTTCTATTTCCAGTCCTGGTGTTTATGCCAAAGGCAGTACTAAAAAAGGAAATCAGAAAAAGGACTTATGGTGGAAGATAAAATAATAAAAAGAAGCCTTTGAAATGCATTGACACTGATGTGTAAGCTCTGCTATATAATACATGTATTTTATACAATAATACTGATTTAGTGGTTGGGGAAAAATTATATTGTTACCAGTGCATTTCATTTTACACTACCTTTCTCTTCAGTTCATGTAATGATAATTTCTCGGGTGTTCTGGTTTGACAAAGGTAGCCTGTATGGACGTCTGGCAACTAGTCTCTACAATGATAAGAGCTGTAGCTCTCTGCAACCTCATGGTAATCATTTTTACAGCCTTTCCTTAATTAAAATGTCACATCCACTGTAGCAATATACAACAGAGTTCTCTGCAAATTAAAAAAGAATTAGGCTGGCAGATGTGGCCTTAATGGCTTAATCATGCCTTTAAGTTCGTTCTAGTAAAGTGTGGCCTCAGATGAATATTGTTTTAACTCGCATCCATGAGTAGTGTCTAAAAATGATTTCATATGTAAATTTAGATACAGCTGCACTGGGAATGTTAAAACATCAGCATCTGACTAGTCAGAAAATGGAGCATTTTCTATGTAGTAGCCAGTGGGTAAGCGTACTCATTAAACCCAGTAAAATTACAAGACACTCTATTGGACTTCCATCACAGCTGCAACCATGCTGTATGGCATTTTACTTAAATGCTTATACTGAAAATACATGTAACATTCAGTATCAACTTACTTTATTTTTTTAAAACATATACAACCTACATATAGATATTTTCTAGATATTATCTTCATATTAGAATTTACTGAGGACATTGACTATTAGAAATTGTAATGTATCCTACATGGAATCATCTGCCTGATGTATACATCTGCAGAGGCACCGGGAGCCTGGAAAACAACACTGTAATATTGTAAACTAAATGCATATTTTTATACATATATGATAAATGGAAAATGCCCTAAAAGAAAAAAATACTCACTAATAGTTGATTTATTTATACCAACATGCTAGGGTCAACTTAGAATAAAAAAAGGAAGAGGACTTGCAGATGCATTTACTTTTTTTTTTTTTATGGTATAAGCAGCAGATATTGTAGGAAAAAAATATGGCAAATTAACTTTTTACCTGCTATAAGCCTGCCGTCCATTTATCTCTCAAACATATTGATCTGAACAGTTGTTTCCAAAAGCAAACAGCATATTCAACAATCAGAACTGGAAACATACTTTTCTTTCTTACCTCACTTCCCAAACTCTGAGATTTCCATGTAATACTCTAGATTGTTCTACCTAAAGTATGTTTATCTTACCTCTCTACCACTACCATCTTTTCCCTCTGAAAGTGTAATACTGAGAATGAATGTAGAAAGACTAAATTAAGGGACCCAATTTGAAGCAGCACCACTTCACTGATAAGCTGTACCAGTGATCTGTGAGAGCACTCAGGGTCTGCTACATTATGACAATACAGAGGAATAAAGCAGATGAAAGAGAATAGTCTGGCAAGAGCAGAAATCAGATGGGCAGAAGGAGAGGAAAAAACAATCTAAAGTCTAATTGTGTTATGCCTCACGGCAGCAAGGGACTACAGAGAGACATATTTTCTTTCCACACGTCGTTCAGCACAGTCCTTTCCCTTCGTATTAATTTCCAACCCATTCCAGTTCCTTTTTTTTTTTTTTTTTTTTTTCCTTAATTCTTTTATT